>JAODUE010000015.1:1007228-1025164 GCA_027564755.1 Amblyopsis hoosieri
ATTGTTGTCACATGAAAAGATATGCTCACATATTTGCAAATATGTGAGGGTTGTACTCACTTTTGTGAGATACTGTAGGTGATGCAATAGCATCAGTCTTATTCTAATTTATTAGAAGAGCAAAGGCTTTTCTAAATGGAAAATGTGTTTTCACTTTTCTCCCGACTTGGATTTAACAACAGGCTCTGCTGGGTCACAGTTCGTCCAGTCACCTGCCAAGTATTTTTTAAAGCGCCTGCCCTTTTAAAACCGTTTAAATAGACTGCTCCCCAGATGGATGTGTCTAACACAGCGGTTTTCAAACTACAGGTGGGTAACTGAGTGGGTTGCGAAAATTGCAAGTGGCCATTGAAAGAATGAAGAATATAAATGAAAGGCTTCCGCGCTTTACTATGGTGTTGTTCTGCTCAAAAATATTTTGCGCACACACAGGTATGGCATTAGATAAAATGGATAGGTTTTGGAAAATTACATTACCGGTACTTGGTATTTGGTGGGTCTCTAAATAGATTAGTCCTCTCTAGGTTGGTTTTGGCACAAGAATGGTTGGAACAGACACATATCTGGCATGTCACGTTATGAAAACATTGTTCTGCTTTAAAATATGTAAATTAGCTATGGAAATAATTTTTAGTATTTCCTTTTACATATGTAAATGTTTCATATGGTAATTGTTTTGTGAGCTTTTGTAGTGGTATTTAGGCACAATGCTTAATTTCATATCTTGTGTCTAAAACCTTAACACAGTTTTTCCCAGACTACCCTGTGCTAAGCTTTGGAGGGAGAAAAAAAGTAGTATTCAGCAACGTGTCCTGGATGGGTGGAAAGAACCAGTTCCTTGGCATTGCCTACCTGGTCGTTGGCAGCTTGTGCGTGGTAATGTCTGCAGTAATGCTCATCGTCTATGCTAAATTCAAGTTCCCTGAGGGTGAATGATTTCATAAAGCAGTTGAGGTGGAGGAGGAGGATGTTCTGTGGTGCTCAGATGAGTGCAGTGTCATCTACTGCACATAAACTGTACACATTGAACCTGTAAACTGTACATATTGCTTCACAGTTTAACTGATAATAATAAGAGACTGCCTTGAGTTTCTAATTTGAACTGAACAAATGGTCATAACTTTGAGGATTGTGTAGTATTATTATAACTTTTTTTTTGTATACGTAGGAATGAAAACCTATTCTTAAAGTTGACCTTTAACTTGTTTCCCAAGTAAAAACTCCAGAAAGTTGAATATCTTCTTTGAATGACATACTGTATCTTTTAGTCTTATCATAGTATTCATTCTGCTGTGTCCCTAGTAGTTTTTGTGGACGGCATGTGATTTAAAATTTTTTTTTATTTTTATAATAAACATTTTTACATAGGTCAATTTACTCAGGTTAGGGTTAGAAATGTAATACGCAGTTAGAAATGCATGCAGTTAGTCTAAATCAAATAATATTTTCCTTAACATAAACCACTTTTGCTGGTGGGTAAATCGCAGTTGCATGCATTATTATATAGTTCTATGGCTGCATGTCATGTGTTAACCTAACCTTTGTTAGCTTAGCCTAACTGTTTGAAAGTCTCAGGGATTTTAAAAAAATGTGTGATATGTGCATTCAGTTTTGTTTTGTAGCTCTACAGTCATGTTGGAGGTTGCTATATATATTTTTTATTTTTTTATAAACAAAACGCATTCTCAGTTATCATTATGACCATACTGTATTGCAAGGTCAATTTTACTATAATTGGCAACAGTGAGCCTGGAAGATCAACAAATGTCAATTGAGATATTGTAAAAGCCATTAAAAAGTGACTTAAAACTACTACTTAATTCAGGGGTTTTGCTGCTTTAGGACATGAATTAAGCCGTAAGGAAACATTAGATTTAAAAACAATGTGTCAAAACGTTTTACAGGAGACATTCATCACCTGAAGAGAGGTAATGCAGCAATGTAAACGTACAGAATTGTATAATGGATGCCAATATTTATATATTTTTTATTTTATTAATGTATGTAGTATATGCTAGATTTTGTAAATACACATACTGTGTGTTTGTAACCCTTTGTCATAATTTAAGGGGGAATACATCTAATAACTGTGATAATGTGTGTTTAGCGCTGTTGGACCACAGGTTGAAGGGGAGCAGAGCAGTTCTGCTTATTTACTAATGTCAGCATCTACCAATCTCAAGTTCTCATGCTGGCATTATTGCTTTGTCTCTTGAATAAATTGTAGACCTTACTTAGCTGACCTCATTCTTACTCATTCCAGTGCCACAAGAAACATATATTGTTTTAAATGCATTAACAATTTTTACAAAAAAAAAACATAGTAAACTAGTAATATAATAAAAAAGTATAATACTCATACTTACCATCTGGAAGCTGACTCAATATTATGTGGAAACTGCATAGACTTATGGGTAACTCTCTTGCTTCCTTGGATGTTGTAAATGGGGTGGTAAATAACTCTGCGAAAATGTATTGTGGGTAGAGCAGTATACAACCGTGTTGCTCTATTGAATGTGTGCACTGTTTGCCGAATTGGGACAACATGTACCACAATGCATTTCACCAATAAATCTGACAGCCACTGGCTGCGGGGTTTTGACAGCCAACTGCATCACCAGGGTTGATGCGGTAGTAGCTACTCGCAGCATTGGTTCTTTGTTCTCTGTTCTGTTCACGACCGGCTATTCCTGACAGCTTATACAATGTCCGACGGCGGAGGGGGAGATGATAACTCCATGGAGGTGTCGGCAGTCCAGACGGTTGCCGATACATCGGTGCTACAGAAGCATATTCGTAAACTTATACCACTGCTCCTGGAAGATGGCGGCGAGGCTCCAGCCGCCCTAGAAACCGCCCTGGAGGAGAAAAGCTCCGTGGAGCAGATGCGGAAATTTCTGTCCGATCCTCAAATTCACACCATTCTAGTCGAGAGAAGCTCTCTCAAAGGTTTGTATTTCCACCAATATTAAGGTTCCCCACTGCGAGAGTGCCCGCAGGAAAGTAGGCTACTGTGTCTAAAATGGAGAATGGGCTACCGGTACTAGCAAGCTATCGAACAGGCATCACCAGTGTAGTCTCATAAAATAATTATTTTTTTAAGTGGCCTAAATAATACTAATGGATTAGTTAATGTCTGATCATTTTTAGTAGATGACAACCGTGCAGGGAATATTTTACCAACATAAATGCAGAGTATTATTGCATTATAAATCATTGTTATGAATAAATTAATTTTGAGCAAAATAATTAAACTTTTGTTTTAATAAACTTGACATAGCTCTTGGCATCTACATCATATGAACCAGCTTCTCTCAATTATCCCATTATTCACTTCAATTTCATTTAAATCCCAATTAGCCATAGTGCTTTCTATGATTTCTAACTCATAATAGTAAATAATTAACTAACATGTATATAGCATTGTTTGTTTTGTTTTTAACTGAGCTAGAGAATCACATTTCTAACTCGAATTTCTGCTGCAGCTGGTGGTGTCTGCAGATCTACTCCTACAGCAATTACCTCACTGTCAACGGGAGGGTGGGGGTTGAGTGGGCTGAAACGAAACAGCAACTTGATGCAGTCATTATGCAGCATTCTGGCTCAGTGGATATGATCCAAATTCCATATTTGTACTGTTAGTGTGTAGACCAACGTTAACTTGTGTGTGATTCTTTTTGAGTGGTTAATCTTAGCAGACTATAGCTAAGATTTGCCAAGCAAGCATACGTTTTGATACAGTGTTACACATTATTCCATAGCAGATCTATAGCATTTGTGTCACCAGATATATAATTTGCTGTGGATTATATTTAGCTGTTCATTCAGTAATGTCCTCCTAACTGTAGTACTGTGACGTAAAGGCTTCAACATACAATTGCCTATCATAAATAGTTTGCATGCTCAACTTCCTTGTCTTTTACTCAGAGGATGTTGGGGATGAAGGGGAAGAGGAGCGGGAATCCATCTCCTACAACATCAGCATTGATATCCACTATGGGATCAAGTCCAACAGGTAGCTACAGTAACAAAGCCCCTGGTCTCCATGTTATCTGCTACTGTGTAATGTGATCCCTGTATTCATTCGGTTGGGTCACTTTTGTTTCATCCTTCCAGCCTGGCTTTGATCAAAAGGGCCGTGGTAATTGATGCCGACAAGCCCATATCAACCCAGGTCCGTGTGCTCACGCTGAGCGAGGACTCTCCCTACGAGACACTGCACTCTTTCATCAGCAATGCCGTCGCGCCGTTCTTCAAGTCCTACATTCGCGAGTCTGGCAAGGCAGATAGGTAATGACTAATAATCTCTGACATGGACGTGAAGCATCTGGAGAACTCCATCAATGAACCTAGAACATGTTTACCGTAGTGCATTTTCTACTTGTAAGGCAGGCTCTTGGTGTACCTATTTTATTTATATTTATTTATATTTCAGTTGGTCCCTTTGACCCTGCTATGAAATAGCCCACAAGTTGTTTATTTTAGCTGAGACTCTCAGCAAAAACTGTGGACACATTCTTTCCTTGCTAACCCATAAGGGATGGCGATAAGATGGCTCCCTCAGTCGAGAAGAAGATTGCGGAGTTGGAGATGGGCCTTCTCCATCTGCAACAGAACATCGAGATCCCAGAGATCAGCCTGCTCATCCACCCCATCATCGCCAACATAGCCAAGCAGTGCAACGAACGCGGAGAGAAGACCAAGGTCACCGACTTCGGGGATAAGGTTGAAGACCCTAGCTTCCTGAACCAACTTCAGTCTGGTGTCAACCGCTGGATCAGAGAGATCCAGAAGGTGAGCTGCTCAGCAGTGCTGAACCCAGTTTAATTTCACTGCACTCCTTAATACGACACGATACATCATTTGCTAAACTCCTCAAAACCCAACTTGTATAAGTTAAGGATAACCTTTAACCCTTGTTCCATTCTCACTCATTTCCTTCATCTTCTCATTCTCTTGCCTTGGTCAAACCGTTTTAATATTGTGTGTCTTTATATTTGTGATTTTACTTGCAATGTACGATGTCCTTGGGAATATTAAAAAGTTGTCCTCTGAAAATGTAATGTATTGTCATTTATATATAACGCATTGTTCTTAACATCATTCCTCTGTTATTCTCACATGCAAAGGGTTAATGAATGATGTAAATGATCCAGTGCGACGACAAGCTTCCTCCTCACACCTTCTGCTCTGTGTCTGTCCCTCTGTCAGGTGACTAAGCTGGACCGTGACCCTGCCTCCGGCACCGCGCTGCAGGAGATAAGCTTCTGGCTGAATCTGGAACGGGCCTTGAACAGGATCCAGGAGAAGAGAGAGAGCCCAGAGGTTCTGCTCACCCTGGATATCCTCAAGCATGGCAAACGTTTCCATGCCACAGTCAGCTTTGACACAGACACAGGTGAGTCAGTGTTCCGACATCCTGTCCTGCCCACCAGATTGTCCTATCTCGTCATCCATATGTCATCATTTTATGTCATTCTTGAGACACGCCCATAATTTTGTCCTACCCTGATCTGGGTTTCGGCATTGGGCTTTCTTGCTAGCACTGTTATTGCATGTTTTTGACTAATTTACAGGGATTCTTGTTGTTTTACTTGTATAATAACTGGTAAACGTTATCTTAGCCTATAGGTTGTCATTCAACATTTGTATTTTTAATTATTATTTAGTCTACATGTTAACATTTCACACGACTCACGACAATGAAAAGATCGTTGGCAATCTGTGTGCTGAAATTGTATCGAATCTCGAGGAAACGTTTATGGTTCGTCTTCTTCTCCTAGGCCTGAAGCAGGCGGTGGAGACGGTCAACGACTACAATCCCCTGATGAAGGACTTCCCCCTCAACGACCTGCTGTCTGCCACTGAACTTGACAGGATTCGTCAGGCGCTGATGGCCATATTCACGCACCTTAAAAAGATCAGGAACACAAAGTACCCCATCCAGAGGGCTCTGCGCCTGGTGGAGGCCATCTCCAGGGATCTAAGCTCCCAGCTGCTCAAGGTTTTGGGCACCAGGAAGCTCATGCACGTCGCATACGAGGAATTTGAAAAGGTCGGTTTGGTTTTGCACGTGCAATAGTCTGCTAGTATTATGTGTTTTGTCTGCATGTCCCCATGCCTACTGTTTTGTGTGCAGGTGATGGTCGCCTGCTTCGAGGTGTTCCAAACGTGGGAGGACGAGTACGAGAAGCTCCAGGTTCTTCTGAGAGACATCGTGAAGCGAAAGCGCGAAGAGAACCTGAAGATGGTTTGGCGCCTCAGCCCTGCTCACAAGAAGCTCCAGTCGCGCCTGGAGAACATGAGGGGTTTCAGAAGGCAGCACGAGCAGCTCCGTGGCGTCATCGTACGCGTGCTCAGGCCTCAGGTAGGACTTGGCGCGATTTTGCATTTAAAACCCAAGCAGGCACCAGAGGCTGTGTGAATGTAGGGGATGGGAAGCTGACGGTGCAGGTTTAGAGGTCTGCCACGGGAGGGACAGAGAGGAGTTCCAGACACAGGGAAATGCATTATGTTTACTACTACTACGTAAGGCAGGGTCTTCTCGAGAGCTTGCTAACTGAGCTCGAAACAAAGTCCCACACATTGAAACGCAATGCGAAGCCAAGGTTGTTTTGAGCAGCGTTTGTGAGTGAGTGAGAGAGATTAATTAATGCCTGTCTGGTGTATGTGTCCAGCTCTCTGCCGTGCCCCAGCATGCACCGGGAGAGGCCATCGAGCCGCAAGACCTGAAGGTGCACGAGGTGCTGTTCGACGCGGCGGACGCCAATGCCATCGAGGAGGTGAACCTGGCGTACGAGAACGTCAAGGAGGTGGACGGCCTGGACGTGTCCAAAGAGGGAAACGAGGCGTGGGACGCCGCCATGAAGCGCTACGACGAGCGCATTGACCGCGTGGAGACGCGCATCACCGCCCGCCTGCGCGACCAGCTGGGCACCGCCAAGAACGCCAACGAGATGTTCCGCATCTTCTCCCGCTTCAACGCGCTGTTCGTGCGGCCGCATATCCGCGGCGCCATCCGCGAGTACCAGACGCAGCTCATACAGCGCGTGAAGGACGACATCGAGTCGCTGCACGACAAGTTCAAGGTGCAGTACCCGCAGAGCCAGGCGTGCAAGATGAGCCACGTGCGAGACCTGCCGCCCGTGTCGGGCTCCATCATCTGGGCCAAGCAGATCGACCGGCAGCTGACGGCCTACATGAAGAGGGTGGAGGACGTGCTGGGGAAGGGCTGGGAGAGCCACGTGGAGGGGCAGAAGCTGAAGCAGGACGGGGACAGCTTCAGGGCCAAGCTCAACACGCAGGAGATCTTTGACGACTGGGCGCGCAAGGTTGGTTATTTTCATTAGATCTGTTTTTATTTTTAATAACCTTTTTATTTAACCAGGAGGTCCTTTTGAGATTTAATATCTCTTTTTCAAGGTAGACCTGGCCAAAAATACTTGACAGGTGATTGGACGAACCTGTGACTCAGCAGAGCTTGCTGTTAAATCCACTTTTGCAGTAGAAAAGCCAGGAGAAGAGTGAAAACTAGTTAAACTATGTTAACTTCTGTAAAACCCGCTGTTTCTTAAGTTATTTTCAAGTCTCCTTCATCACACCTGAACCACGCCCGTAGCTAACAGTGCAATGCTGACCACACACACACTAGGTGTAACGGCCTGAATAACAAAGATTTCCAAGTTCTCCAGACTGATTCTCACGGCGAAGTCAAACTGAAGCTCGGCCATGCTAGGCCAAGATAGCTCACCGTTGCAAAGCTTATTTCAACCAGGCTAGTCTCATTGAGGTTAAACGTCTCTTTTACAAGAGACCTGTCCAAAGAAGCAGCATTACAAAGTTACAGACATAATTTTTTTTTTTTATTTATGACATAAAAACAGAATTTTAAATGCTTTCATATTTTAATAAGACAGTACAGTACATAAAACATTTAAACTATTTAAAATGTTTTAAAAAGACAGTTGGAAACTGTTACAGACATAATTTATGCAACAGACACATTATGTATGCAACGTAAAAGACAGTTGGAAGCTGCTTGTGTATCCTGTCCTCTTCGCCAAGGGTGTTGGTTCCCTCATGCCATCATCCTGTGCTTCAGGTCCAGCAGCGTAACCTCGGCGTCTCCGGACGCATCTTCACCATCGAGAGCAGCCGCGCCCGCGGCCGCACGGGCAACCTGCTGAAGCTCAAGGTCAACTTCCTGCCCGAGATCATCACCCTGTCCAAGGAGGTGCGCAACCTCAAGTGGCTGAGCTTCCGCGTCCCCCTGGCCATCGTCAACAAGGCCCACCAGGCCAACCAGCTGTACCCGTTCGCCATCTCCCTCATCGAGAGCGTGCGCACGTACGAGCGCACGTGCGAGAAGGTGGAGGAGCGCTTCTCCATCTCTCTGCTGGTGGCGGGGCTGAAGAAGGAGGTGCAGGCCCTGATCACGGAGGGCATCGCGCTGGTCTGGGAGTCCTACAAGCTGGACCCCTACGTCCAGAGGCTGGCCGAGACCGTCTTCAACTTCCAGGAGAAGGTATGTGGAGTCGCTCCCATCAATCATGTCCTTATAAGAGATTAGATTGATGTTTTTACTCAAACGTGATAAATCACGGTCGGTCTCTGGTCTCAGTGTTGGATGCTTACGCGCATGCAGTCAACGGCCCCTTCATCTTTCTGTTGTGTTCTCCTCAGGTGGATGACCTCCTGCTGATCGAGGAGAAGATAGACCTGGAGGTCCGCTCTCTGGACACCTGCATGTTCGACAACAAGACCTTCTCCGATATCCTCAACCGGGTCCAGAAGGCTGTGGATGACCTCAACCTGCACTCCTACTCCAACCTTCCCATCTGGGTCAACAAGCTCGACATCGAGGTTGGGACTGAGAATTTTGAATTCGAGCTACTGTCCTAGATTGCACAGTTGCAGCAAACGTGCAACGTATTGGGTCACGTTTTAAACAACGCTGACCGCTGACGCGTTTATTTCCGGTCTCCTAGATTGAGCGTATTTTGGGAGTGCGTCTGCAAGCTGGCCTGAGGGCCTGGACCCAGGTTCTGCGGGGTCAGATGGAGGACAAGGCTGATGTAGATATGGATACGGAGGCTCCACAAGTCAGCCACAAGCCCGGCGGGGAGCCCAAGATCAAGGTAGGTGACGTGGCTGCTGATCTAGTTGAGTGTAGGTTCAAGTTTAAGTCCATTCTGGGTCCATCCATCTTTGTACCGCGTCACATTGTGAAAAGGCAAATAATTATTTTGAGTGCAGTTCAGTTTTGAGACTGTTTTGTTAAAAACTTCAGTCTGATAGGATTACTGAACATCTCAACTAACCACCTCAATCTAAATTACCTATAAAAAAAGGAGTGGTGTTAGACTGTTGACTTTCCCCAAGCAAACCTACTGTAACTGACGGGATGGTTCCCTCTGGATTCTAGCATGTTGTCCACGAGCTGAGGATCACCAACCAGGTGATCTACCTCAACCCGCCTATCGAGGACTGTCGCTACAAGCTCTACCAGGAGATGTTTGCCTGGAAGATGGTCATTCTCTCACTCCCTAGGATCCAAAGCCAAAGATACCAGGTTGGGAACTGGCCTATGTTGGTGTTGGATGTGTGGTCTTTATAACACATCAAAGTACTAGCCCAAATATTAAATGGTTTGTTGTGTTGAAGCTTTGTTAACATTGGGCTGAGACATGTATTAAATAAGAGTATACAGTAAAATGTGATTAGATAATGCAAATTGTTTAAAATGGCACATCTCCTCCTTCATCGATCGCCAGGTGGGCGTTCACTATGAGCTGTCGGAGGAAGAGAAGTTCTATAGGAACGCCCTCACCAGAATGCCAGATGGCCCTGCAGCCCTAGAAGAGGCCTATAACGCAGTGGAAGACAACGTTCTGGAAGTGGAGCAGTATGTTAAGGTATGTCGTACATCATTGTTTGATCGAAGTGTTCTTGCAAGGACGTAGAACCTGACACGCGCGCTCGTCAAGGATCAACCCAAGATTCTTGATAGTTGATGTCTGTGATGATCATTTGCCATTTGAATTGAATGCTGAAATTCACTTTTTTTTGTTATCCTTCCAGGTGTGGTTGCAGTATCAGTGCTTGTGGGATATGCAAGCTGAGAACATCTACAACCGCCTGGGAGAGGACCTCACGAAATGGCAGGCCCTGCTGGTCCAAATCCGAAAGGCCCGTGGAACCTTTGACAACGCAGAGACACGGAAGGAGTTTGGACCGGTCATAATAGATTACGGCAAGGTAATTAAAAGCTGACGACACCATTCATACAGAGAGAATTCATTTTAACAGAGAGGTTCCAACAGACAACACCATTCATACAGAGAGAATACATTTAACAGAGAGGTTCCAACGGACAGCACGACAACACCATTCATACAGAATAATATAAATTATTTTTACCCAATTTGCTATTCTAATGAGTTGAATGTAGTCCAATCTCATACTCCTACAATTTCTATTCCAATTGATTTAAATGGGTCGTTTCCAAGACTTCCCGATCGGTAGACCGCAACAAATCGTTGATTACCGTACGGTAATGTTTTGGAGTGTATATTGGAAATTCCCTATATAAAAAAAGGGTTTCTTGAAATAAAACACTAGAAATGACCATTACCTAATTAGGTTTTTATAGGAATCCGTTCTGTATAGGTCAAGCGTTTGTATCTAACCAATGCACCAGGTCCAGTCCAAGGTGAACCTCAAGTACGACTCCTGGCACAAAGAGGTGCTCAGCAAGTTTGGTCAGATGCTGGGCCAGAATATGCAGGACTTCCACTCTCAGATCTCAAAGGTACATTCCTATTCTGCTACGGACTGGCCTCCACCTTTTCCATTCAGCACCCATTGAAGTCCGTCTAACAAATGTGGTTCTGTCACCCTTTTAGTCTCGTCAAGAACTGGAGCAGCATTCTGTGGATACCGCCAGCACCTCGGACGCAGTCACCTTCATCACATATGTCCAGACGCTCAAACGCAAGATCAAACAGTTTGAGAAGAATGTGGATGTATGTGCTTAGATCAAATGACAGATGTGTTTTCTAGTGTCTCCTTCACCAAGGATCAGGTGTGTAACCCTCGTTTTACATTCGGCCTCCTAGTTGTTCCGCAACGGACAGCGTCTGCTCGAGAAGCAGCGGTTCCAGTTCCCTCCGTCTTGGCTCTACATTGACAACATAGAAGGCGAATGGGGAGCCTTCAGCGACATCATGAAGCGTAAGGACACCGCCATCCAGCAGCAGGTAGCCAATCTGCAGATGAAGATCGTGCAGGAGGACAGGGCAGTCGAGAACCGCACCACCGATCTGCTCAACGACTGGGAGAAGACCAAACCGGTCGCTGTAAGAGATGGGATCATTGCATTGCTTTTTTTATAATGGGGGGAGTAGCCAAACACAGGTCACAGCTAATTGATTGATTTGCATGTAATGACATAATTGAATGTTTGTGATGTTTACAATTGGATGTGTACCATTTCATTAGGGGAGCCTGCGGCCAGAGGAGGCCCTCCAGTCTCTGACCATCTATGAAGGCAAGTTTGGTCGCCTGAAGGATGACAGGGAGAAGTGTGCTCGTGCAAAAGAAGCCTTGGAGCTCACGGACACTGGTCTGCTCAGTGGCAGCGAGGAGAGGGTCCAGGTAATGCACACAAACTGTTATGCATTTACTGTCTCAGGACTCTCTCATACGTTGGAACGTATAGCTCTTTATACAGGTCCTAGCCTTATTTGTATATCCACATATTCGTTTTTTTTACTGGCCTGTGCCTCTGTGGTGACTTCTAGGTGGCCCTGGAGGAGCTCCAGGACCTGAAGGGAGTCTGGTCCGAACTGTCCAAGGTCTGGGAGCAGATCGACCAGATGAAGGAGCAACCTTGGGTGTCTGTTCAGCCACGCAAGGTGACGCAATCGCACTGCAGCCATTCAAATCACCCTTGTCTCATTCACCCCCGCTGCCAGCATGTCGTTTCTCGCGCTCATTCTTGTTTTCCGCATCTGCAGCTCCGTCAAAGTCTGGACGGCCTTCTCAACCAGCTGAAGAACTTCCCGGCCAGACTGCGTCAGTATGCCTCCTACGAGTACGTCCAGAGGCTGCTTAAGGGATACATGAAGGTTAGCCTCTAGCCTCTATCAGAAAGCCCTTTCGTTGTTTGACCTCCCCCAACAGTGCAGGAACATTTTAACAACAGCGTCAAATAAATGACGGTGTTGTGGCATTGATCCTACCAGATCAACATGTTGGTTATCGAGCTGAAGTCGGAGGCCCTGAAAGACCGTCACTGGAAGCAGCTGATGAAGCGCTTGCATGTGAACTGGGTGCTGTCGGAGCTCACCTTGGGTCAGATCTGGGATGTGGACCTGCAGAAGAATGAGATGGTTGTGAAGGACGTTCTGCTGGTGGCTCAGGGAGAGATGGCCTTGGAGGAGTTCCTCAAGCAGGTGAGTTTGAGGAGTGTTTTAAGGGCGGGGAGGGTAGCTCTTCATCTCTGTAATTCTGTCTGCCTCCTGTAGAGGATGCTGTTTTTCCAAAAACGATATTCCTAATACTTTTGTGTGTCCCTGTGGTCAGATCCGTGAGGTGTGGAACTCCTACGAGCTGGACTTAGTGAATTATCAGAACAAGTGTCGCCTGATCAGAGGCTGGGACGACCTCTTCAACAGGGTCAAGGAGCACATCAACAGTGTGTCCGCCATGAAGCTGTCCCCATACTACAAGGTACGTGCCACCTGTTATTTCTAACCGTTCTGCTGTGTGTATGGCTCACTGTGTAGAGCAGTGGTTTTGGGGGTGGGGGGTTGCGAGACACAGCGGAGGGGTTCACAAGATGATTTTCAGAAGTGGAAAAAAACATTTTTTAATTATTAGAAATTGCATATTTTAGCCAGTTTATACATTTCTTTGATGTATTCTGCCACTAGCCTATATTAAAATATTATCAAATAATGATATGGCTGTTATGTTTCTACCACCTCTGGTGATAGCCGAGGGGGCTGCGGGTCTATGGCACTGTTATTTTGGGGGTTGCGAGCTGGAACGTTTGGGAATATCTGGTGTAGAGTACAGCAAATCACCTAGTGCATATATGTCCTGAGGTGCGATTTGGCCAACTGAGGCGAATGTTTGCTTTGGAACTTTAACATTTGAAGGTTTTGTGTAAACTTTCCAAATTGTTTCCAAGCGTCCGTGTGTGTTCGCCGAGCACTGACTCCTCAGACCATTTGCATGTGTTCACAAATGTTTACGTCGAACTCAAAGCAAATTAAAAAACGTTTTAATATGTTCAAGTTTTTAACGCTCCTCTGGTTGTCCATTTGAAGGTGTTTGAAGAGGACGCGCTCAGCTGGGAGGACAAGCTGAACCGCATCATGGCTCTGTTCGACGTGTGGATCGACGTCCAGCGTCGCTGGGTCTACTTGGAGGGCATCTTCACGGGCAGCGCCGACATCAAGCACCTCCTTCCGGTGGAGACGCAGAGGTTCCAGAGGTAAATGGATGGGGAGGCATGGTGTGTGTGCCTGTTTGCAGACGGGTCAACAACGTGAAATACTAAAACGATGTCTTTGGCTGTCCTCCTCCTACAGCATCAGCACAGAGTTCCTGGCGCTGATGAAGAAGGTGACCAAGTCTCCGCTGGTGATGGATGTGC
Organism: Amblyopsis hoosieri; assembly: GCA_027564755.1. Taxonomy (NCBI): domain Eukaryota; kingdom Metazoa; phylum Chordata; class Actinopteri; order Percopsiformes; family Amblyopsidae; genus Amblyopsis; species Amblyopsis hoosieri. The sequence goes on from JAODUE010000015.1 coordinate 1,020,892, forward strand.
TGAATATACAGGGCGTTCAGAGGTCGCTGGAGAGACTGGCCGACCTGCTGGGCAAGATCCAGAAGGCCCTGGGAGAATACCTGGAGAGAGAGAGGTCATCCTTCCCCAGGTATGAAGCCAACCACTGACTGAACACTGTTCATCAGTCAAATCAGTGACAGATCTGGATTCATTAAAGGTGATGCAATATATTAAACATGAATATAGTAGCAACTATTTTCTATATAAAGATATATATATACACTGTAATGGTGTCCTGGTGATTTTCTGAGCTCTTTGTTTTCGTGTGTGTGTGTGTGTGGGGGGGGGGGCACGCTTAGTGTGCCATCTAGTGGCAAAAAGTCATATAGGTCCACTTTAAACTTTTTTATTTCTTTTCGATTCCAGGTTCTACTTTGTCGGAGACGAGGACTTGCTAGAGATCATTGGCAACAGCAAGAATGTGGCAAAGCTGCAGAAGCACTTCAAGAAGATGTTCGCCGGCGTGTCCAGCATCCTGCTGAGCGAGGACAACACGGAGGTGCTGGGCATCTCGTCCCGCGAGGGCGAGGAGGTCCTGTACAAGACGCCCGTCTCCATCACCGAACACCCCAAGATCAACGAGTGGCTGACGCTGGTGGAGAAGGAGATGAGGGTCACGCTGGCAAAGCTGCTGGCCGAGTCCGTCACGGAGGTCACGGCCTTCAACCAGGGCACCGCCATCGACCTGAACGAGTACATCATCTGGCTCGACCGCTACCAGGTCAGGAGGTGTTAAATAATAACATTAAAACAAGTTCCATATATATTTAATGCATTCCTCACAATTAAATAAAAGGAAAAATAAGGTCACATATTTAATGTATTCTTCACAATTAAATAAGGCTGTCAGATACGATAAAAATGGTATTGCACGCTTTACGTTATTAATTGCAATTCATATATCACATATTTGTTCCTGTTCAAAATGTTTTGTTTACATTTATTTTCCAAGCGTTATATTTTTATAACAAGATATGCCATCTTAATGAATTCAAACATTTGCATAAAGCTGGCATATCTTGTTATAAAATAAAGCACACAAATTTTGAACATGTAAAAATATAAGATTTATTAATCACAGTTACATAAAGAATGTGATTAATCACTATTACATTTTAATCACGTCTGACAGGCCTACATTATTCACAATTAAATAAAAATGAAGTCACAAACGCACAAATTTAATGTACTCTATACATTTTGAAAGGAAAGAGGAAAAAATGTCAAATTTTTAAATATTATTACAATTTCTAGTTTTGAGAATTTGATGATTTTGACTAGAATATGTATTGTCTCCTTTGTTCATATTAGCATGAAGATGTTCTTTCTTTGTCTTTTCAACCCGACCGTGTGTGGTGTCTCTTCACAGGCCCAGCTGGTGGTCCTCTCCACCCAGATCGCCTGGTCGGAGAACATTGAGTCGGCGCTGACCACCATCTCGGGCGGAGGGGACATGACGCCCATGCAGAACGTGCTGTCCAACGTGGAGGCCACGCTCAACGTGCTGGCCGACACGGTGCTGATGGAGCAGCCCACCCTGCGCCGGAGGAAACTGGAGCACCTGGTCAGTACATGGATGTTGGCATGCAAACAGAGCAACGCAGTGCATTTCAATGGGAGCATAGGTGGAGCAGCTCTAGTCTACTAAAGGCAGGGTTAGTCATTATCGAGGGGATACCACGAGCGACCAACTTCTGTTGTGATGGGGCGACGAGTGTTATGTGTCCTTGGGCTTTAAGCTGCCCCATTGAAAGCTATTCAATCTTTTTTTTCGGCCTTTCCACCAGATCACAGAGCTCGTGCACCAGCGCGACGTGACCAGGACTCTGATCAAGCACAAGATCGACAACCCCAAGTCCTTCGAGTGGCTCAGCCAGATGCGCTTTTACTTCGACCCCAAGCAGACGGACGTGCTGCAGCAGCTGTCCATCCAGATGGCCAACGCCAAGTTCAACTACGGCTTCGAGTACCTGGGCGTCCAGGACAAGCTGGTCCAGACGCCGCTGACCGACCGCTGCTACCTCACCATGACCCAGGCCCTGGAGGCTCGCCTGGGAGGGTCCCCTTTCGGTACGGACCTGTACACACTGAAATCGTAATGTTGCCTGAAGCGCGTGTGGCTGCAGCGTCTTCTTATGCATTTTCCTCTTCTTCAGGTCCCGCTGGTACAGGAAAGACTGAGTCCGTGAAGGCTTTGGGTCACCAACTGGGACGCTTCGTCCTGGTCTTCAACTGCGACGAAACCTTCGACTTCCAGGCATGCGTTTTTGTCTTTTTAGATGTTACTGGTTAATTTCCACAAGGTGTATCTGATCATAACCTCCTCTCTCATAGGCCATGGGTCGTATCTTCGTGGGTCTGTGCCAAGTGGGAGCCTGGGGCTGCTTCGACGAGTTCAACCGTCTGGAGGAGCGCATGCTGTCTGCTGTGTCCCAGCAGGTCCAGTACATCCAGGTGGCCTTGAGGGAGCACATCAACCCCAACAGAGACAGGAGTACGTACTAGTACACATGGGCTTGGCCCGGTAGCTGGCTACCGTATCTAAAGGGACTAGGAGAGAAATGCCAAGTCACTTAAATGTGATCTATACATCATTTTAAACATGAATATAGCAGCAAGCAACTTTTCTATGTAAAGATGCAGTGGAGTAATTGCGTCCTTAGCAGAGAATGTCATCACCTTCGCTCTGTGTTCCTATTCAAGCTCCTATGTTCTTAGTTTGCGTGTGTCTGTGTGTGTGTCCCTTGAAGCATTTGTTTTGATACCGGTGTGCCATCTAGTGGCAGAAAGTCGTATAGCTGCACTTTAACAAATAACTACACTGCGCTCCATCTTCCGTCGCTCCCCAGGCACCCCCATCACCACAGAGCTGCTGAACAAGCAGGTGAAGGTGAGCCCGGACATGGCCATCTTCATCACCATGAACCCGGGCTATGCCGGCCGCTCCAACCTGCCCGACAACCTGAAGAAGCTGTTCCGCAGCTTGGCCATGACCAAGCCCGACCGCCAGCTCATCGCCCAGGTCATGCTCTACTCCCAGGGCTTCCGTACGGCCGAGATCCTTGCCAAGAAGATAGTACCCTTCTTCAAGTGTGTATTCTTTATCCGTCAAATTGAACGTCCTTGAGATTTAGGGCTGCTTGATTATGGGGAAAACTCCTAATCGCAATTATTTTGGTCAATATTTAAATAACGATTATTTAACATAACATAACAGTCGTTGACTTTGGAAAGTTACTGCACTTTACGGCACAAAAACAATTAAACAAATCAACTGCGAAATGTCCCTTAATACTTATCCCGTTGATCTTTGACCTTCGCCTCAATGACATTGTTTATGTGATCGTCAGGAGGTCAATAGCACCTAAACACTCACACTCCTTTCTCGTCCTCAGGCTGTGCGACGAGCAGCTGTCCTCCCAGAGCCACTACGACTTTGGCCTGCGAGCGCTCAAGAGCGTGCTGATTAGCGCTGGCAACGTGAAGCGCGAGCGCATCCAGAAGATCAAGCGGGAGAAGAGGGAGCGCGGGGAGAACGTGGACGAGAACGAGATCGCCGAGAACCTCCCCGAGCAGGAGGTAAAGTAAAGCGGCTGACTCGCCACAGTGCATATGGCTCCATTAGCGGTATAGTCGGCCATCGCAAGCTAATTGTAAGATAATACACTTTTTGTCACATTGTTGTTAAATTCATCAAATATCTCCACTTATTCCGCTAGATTACCGTCTTCTACACAGCCCTGGCTTTGTAAATAGGAACATAACAACAATGCGATAGGCTTTGCAATGGTTTTCAATGTGTGGGTGCAGAGCTTCTAAGGGAATTAGTTTTCTCAAAGTTAGCAAGTGGTCTCTATGACGACTAACGCCGCCTTGCGACTCACAGATGCTTCCCTTGGTGTAGATCTTGATCCAGAGCGTGTGCGAGACCATGGTGCCAAAACTGGTGGCGGAGGACATCCCCCTGCTGTTCAGCCTGCTGTCGGACGTCTTCCCCGGGGTCCAGTACCACCGCGGGGAGATGACTGCCCTCAGGGACGAGCTGAAGAAGGTGTGCGCCGAGATGTACCTCACCTACGGTGACGGAGACGACGTCGGCAGCATGTGGGTGGAGAAGGTACGCAGCTTGAATGCGTTCGGCGCGGGGGGCCCCCCCCCCCCCCCCCGCGACCCAAGGTCAAGACGGATGGGGCGGGCGCTGGGGGGGGGGGGGGGGGGGGGGGGGGGGGGGGGGGGGGGGGGGGGGGGGGGG
>JAODUE010000015.1:1025264-1036701 GCA_027564755.1 Amblyopsis hoosieri
GTGTGCGCCGAGATGTACCGCCCCACCGGTGACGGATACCCCGTCGGCATCATGTGGGTGGAGAAGGGACGCACCTTGAATGCATTCAGCACCCCCCCCCCCCCCCCCGTACAACGACATCACTTTTCATAACGCGTGTACTTTCCGCTGGCGCTGGGTCGGCGCGTAGTGTTCACAGAGTGCCGTGTCCCGTTGATTCTCCCAGGTTCTCCAGCTGTACCAGATCACCCAGATAAACCACGGCCTGATGATGGTAGGCCCCTCGGGCAGTGGGAAGTCCATGGCCTGGAGGGTCCTGCTGAAGGCCCTGGAGAGGCTGGAGGGCATAGAGGGCGTGGCGCACATCATCGACCCCAAGGCTATCAGCAAAGACCACCTGTACGGAACGCTGGACCCCAACACTCGCGAGTGGACCGATGGCCTGTTCACACATGTCCTTAGGAAGTGAGTCTTAACTTGCTCTCTTATTACTGTGACCCGTTCAGTCAGTGGCTATATTGTCATGTTCTGGTTTTTGCCCTTATTCCAAAAAATTACAATATTCCCACTAAGCTGTTTGCCTACTTAAAATGAATATTCCAATAACGTGTATTTACATGCAGCTGTACATATTTTGATTTTTACGTCCTAAAGCTACACCCTTTTAACAACAACATCCTGCAGAGGAATTTCTCTACTATTGAAACTGCATTAATGTTTAATATGCGTTAATGTTCGTTTATTTGCAACAAATTTGTATCTTATGTTTAAGTTCTCTGCACATAGCCTATCTTACTGTAAATAGGTTTTATATCCAAGCGGACTATGAAGTTTACACGACACCTTTCAAATTCGGATTTTTGCCATAGTCGGAATAATAGTGCAATACTAAAATGTAGCCAGTGCTGCTGCTCCGTTTGTGGATTTGATCAATTACCATGGCAACGGTCGTGTTCTATACCCTGGCTCGTAGTGTACCACTTCTGCTTTCCCTCGTCATTCAGGATCATAGACAACGTGCGCGGTGAGCTGCAGAAACGCCAGTGGATCATCTTTGACGGCGACGTTGATCCAGAGTGGGTGGAGAACCTTAACTCCGTGCTGGATGACAACAAACTGCTCACGCTGCCCAATGGAGAACGTCTCAGCCTGCCGCCCAACGTAAGGACATAGTAAAGCATGCATCTGTTGCAGAGGTGTGGAAATATGGAGGCCAAGGCGTCATGGTAACCAGACGCATGAAGCTAATATGGAACATGTTTTATTTCTAACCCAAACTTATTTAGTAAACACCCTTCCTGCATTTGCGCTGGCATTCCCAGCTAAATTATATTCAGCTACTTGTAGCAACGAGAGACAATGGCACATCAATGATATTCAGCTACTTGTAGCAACGACGGGCAACGCCAAGTGGCCGTGTTGATTCTACCACCAGTGGGAGCTCAGGGTATTCTTGACTGATGACTGAAAGAGGGATAGCTACGTGACCAAAGCCTGGAATGTAAACGAGCTACGAAGCAATGGGCGACAATGTTATGTGTCTGGGACTTACGGCTGTGGTATCTTAAGCTTTATGGCAACAGGACATTTAAGTACACATTTTGATGGTGTACTCAGAGCCATGTAGATGAGAGTGGCTCCAATGGAAGTTGTACTGTAGACACAACACAGTTCCAGGAACTGCTTAGAGGGCGATTTGAACTGATGAATACAGATACATCAATTAATGGTAATTAGTAGTCAATAAATGAAGCGATTTACATTTATGATATATTTTATAGGGTGCTTCTTGTATTTGCGGCTAACTTCCGGGAACTGTTACGAGGTTTCACAATCCACCATTGCTGGGGGGCATTGAATTGAACGGAGTTGATGGAGCTTGCTTCTGCGTGGCTCTGGGTGTTTGGTGTTTACGTGCAAGGATACACAATGCAACACTAGCGCCCCCTGTCTTCCCAGGTGCGCGTCATGTTTGAGGTGCAGGACCTGAAGTACGCCACGCTGGCCACCGTGTCTCGCTGCGGCATGGTGTGGTTCAGCGAGGACGTGCTCAGCACGGACATGGTCTTCAACCACTTCCTGGCTCGCCTGCGCAGCATCCCATTGGACGAGGGGGAGGACGAGGCTCAGCGCATGAGGAAGGGCACGGAGGACGAGGAGGAGACGGCTTCCCCCATGCTCCAGGTACGTCTTGGAGTAGGGTTCCCACTGGTCGTGGAATATCTGGAATATCAGGGAATTTTCTCATTTTTGATTCACGTCATGGAATATCAGGGGAATTTGCATGTTTAAATTTTAGTTGTGAAAAAATGATACTGGATGTGGTATTACATCTTGAGATGACTGAACAAATTTGAAAACTATTGGTATAAGAGAAATATCACCACATTTTCCATTTATCGTTGCCATGTTGGCTGTCCCTTTTACACAGACATCTTTCCGGTGGTGTGTTTGATTTTTAGTCTGTTAAAGTCAGGTAATCTGACTTGGAGTGGAATCCCTGTCTGTTGTTAACGTGACCCTCTGCTATGTATGACGTGACCTCACGCGACCCTCATTGTCCCTCTCCTGGATCAGATCCAGAGGGATTCTGCAGCCGTCCTGCAGCCTTACTTCACCTCCACGGGGCTGGTGATCAAAGCCCTGGAGCATGCCTCCAAGATGGAGCACATCATGGACTTCACGCGCCTGCGCTGCATGGGCTCCCTGTTCTCCATGCTGCACCAGGCCTGCCGCAACGTGGCCCTGTACAACAACAACCACCCCGACTTCCCCATGCCCATCGACCAGCTGGAGAGATACATGCAGGTGAGTGGGCCGCGCCCTGTGCACCTTCATTTGGGTTGTGGGGGAGTCTTTTTTTTCACAGTGTAAAAAGTCCTTTACCGTATTAGAATACTATCTAAATGAATATAACTGCAGTGCCATAGCCATAGAGCCATAGCTGCACTTTTAATGGTTACCGGGACATAAAAATTGCATGTATACAATCGTGTCAAATCTGATTTAAAACCTACCTTTGTTCCAAAAGGTTTAAAAAACGATTTACCCCCCACAGATTATACTTTGGCCTAATAGGTTAAGGGTTGGTCCTTTTTAAAGCAGTTGGCTCTTTTTTCTCTAACCTCCATAGAGTATCTTCTGTCAACAGTCTGTCAAGCATCCAGGTTCACCCGAGACTCCTCCTACAGAGCTCACTTCAGAATGCTTGTAGCGGTCCCTGAGGTCTCTGACGCTGCTGGAGCCACAGCTGACCGTTGTGTGTTTCTCCCCTACAGAGGTACCTGATCTACGCCGTGCTCTGGTCCTTCTCCGGCGACGGGCGGCTCAAGATACGGGGAGAGCTCGGCGAGTACATCCGTCGCATCACCACGGTGCCCCTGCCCTCGGCCCCCAACGTGCCCATCATCGACTACGAGGTACAGGACACGTGGCTTTGCAGACCTGGAGCTCACATATGAAACACCTGTAAATGTAGTATAATAAGTTAGATATTGGTGATGCACTGGTCGTCCAAAAGAAGCAACCAACTGGATAGAGATGTGGTATGTGCTGTTGTGCATACTTTAACAAGGACCCTTAAGTCCATGGTGATTGACAACTATTAGATGTGTTCATGTTTTAATTTATTGATTTTAAACCGACAATAAAGACTATCTAATGTAATGTACTCAAATCCAATGTAATATATCCTCCTAATGTAATCTAATGTATTCTAATTTACTCAAATATAATGTAATCTAATGTATTCTAATGGACTCAAATCCAATGTAATCTAAAGTAATATAATGTAATTTAATACATGTTAATGTAATGTATTGTACTCAAATCCAATGTAATATAATATATTCTAATTTAAAACAATTGAATGCAATGTATTCTCATGTTCTGCAATGTCATTGAATGCAATGTAATCTGATGTAATGGTCCTGTCCCACCTCAGGTGTGCATCTCTGGGGAGTGGCAGTCCTGGCAGGGCAAGGTGCCCCAGATCGAGGTGGAGACCCACAAGGTGGCGTCCCCAGACGTGGTGGTGCCCACCCTGGACACGGTGCGCCACGAGGCCCTGCTCTACACCTGGCTGGCCGAGCACAAGCCCCTGGTGCTGTGCGGACCCCCCGGCTCCGGCAAGACCATGACCCTGTTCAGCGCCCTCCGGGCCTTGCCCGACATGGAGGTGGGTGAGGGGGGAGGTTGGGAGTGCCTTGCTCAAGGGGCGCCTGGCGTTTACTTGAGCGGCAGTGGTTAGAATGGCTAGAAGGTTGGAAAAGCCCTTCATGAAATGCACTTTGCAGTCCATTTCAACGTGTCCATTTACCGCTTGAACCGTCTCCCTCTGGTCCCAGGTGGTGGGCCTGAACTTCTCCAGCGCCACCACCCCGGAGCTGCTCCTCAAGACCTTCGACCACTACTGCGAGTACCGCCGCACCCCGAACGGAGTGGTGCTCGCCCCCGTGCAGCTGGGCAAGTGGCTGGTGCTGTTCTGTGACGAGATCAACCTGCCCGACATGGACAAGTACGGCACCCAGAGGGTCATCTCCTTCCTGCGACAGGTAATGTGTGTGTGTGTGTGTGTAACATGACACAATCAGCATTTGTTCAATGTCCGGCACGTTAAAGGCGTTCTAAATTAATATTATAATCACGAACATGGCGGCAAACAACCATTTTCCATGTAAAGATATAGTGGAGTAATTGGCATTCCTGTGCAGAGAATAACATCTGTGTGTGTGTGTGTGTGTTTATTTCCATATCTGGGTAACCTGCTTGTGTGTGAATGTCATGTAGAATGCCATGTAGAGCCACATTAAGCCTACGCGGTGTGTTCTTTGCAGATGGTGGAGCACGGGGGCTTCTACCGCACCTCCGACCAGACCTGGGTCAAACTGGAGAGAATCCAGTTTGTGGGAGCCTGTAATCCTCCCACCGATCCTGGAAGAAAGCCCCTCACGCACAGGTCAGCCCATGTTGCATTCAGACGTGCACATTTACGATCGGTCCTTGGGCATGACAGGTTGACCCTGGTCTCAGCTTCTCCCTACGTCTGATGCATATACTCTTGTTAGCATGTCAGCACGTCAGGGGTCAGTGGGGTAGTTTATTTCCATTGGCTGTTTGCATTGTCACTCACAAATAATTTACATTTTTTACTAATTTCACTCTTTCTGCTAATTTTAAGCAGTGTAGCGTACTTATTTATACTTTTAACAGCTCAACATAGTTATGTAGTTGGCTGTTTAATTCCTCAGTACATTTTCAACGTCCAATTTGGTCGTTTTGAGTTATGTAAATGGCCGTTGTGCATGTCAATCAAAACAGGCGTGTCTCGCCACATTTGGCCACCGCTATGTCCTAGGCTTCACACGCAAGTAAAGGCTCGCTCTGTGAGACTAGGTTGACCTGGTCTTTATCTCCAGGTTCCTGCGGCACGTGCCCGTGGTGTACGTGGACTACCCCGGGCCCGCGTCCCTCACGCAGATCTACGGGACCTTCAACCGGGCCATGCTGCGCCTCATCCCCTCCCTGCGCACGTACGCCGAGCCGCTCACCGCCGCCATGGTGGAGTTCTACACCATGTCACAGGTGAGAGACGTGTGCGCACACACACGCACTGATCAGTGGTTCACAACCCTGGTCCTTGGGGACCCACTGACTGCCCTGCATGTGTTAGATGTCTCACTGCTCCAACACAACTGATGAATGGGTTGTCATCTAGCTCTACAGAAGCATGATGGCCCATTCATTCAATCGAGCAATTTATAAATGGTCCCAGATTACAGATTCAATTTAGGGCTGTGCAATTCATCTAATTTTAATTGTGATTTCAATTTTGGCTCCTAAAAATTACAGAAACAATATAATTGAGGTAAAACTATTATTTAGTTTTGCAAATTAACACTTATTTTGTCTTGTGTTCTGAATGGCAGAAAACGCTCAGTTTTGCCCATTACAGGGTGAAAGTGAGATATCAACATGAAAAGTATTAAGGACATTTCACAGTTGAAGGTGTTCTCACTGTTAATTTGTTTCACTGTTCAGGTGCAGTAAATGCAACATCTTTACAAGGTCAATGAGTAATCGTATGAAATAATCGTGATTATTACTTTTTCCATAATCGAGCAGCCTTAGATGACACTTTTGGTTTGAACGACGAAAGTGAGGGTAAAGTTCAGGGGGGACAAAAAAAGTCCAATTGGGACCGCTTTTGGCTCTCTCCATTGCTGTGATTGTGTTGAATATTGAACACACACACACACTTATATATTCCTGCAGGTTGTGCAGGGATCTTGGTCTCGCATCGGTTTCTTTCTATTTCTTCTATTTTTTACGTTATTTTGTAGTACTGACGTAATTCACTTGGTATTCTTAAAAGTACTGAGTTGGTAACCTAACCCAATTTGGCCTAAATCATTGCTGCTGGTCAAGCATTGTTCAGGAATCTTCTTGGAAAACTGTTCATCTTTGACTCTTTCCCTTTTTATTTGCGTGTGTGTGTGTGTGTTTGTGATTCTACTGCACTTGCTGTTTTTATTGTAATCACCATCATGCCTACATTATTTCTGCTAAAGCAGTGGTTGTTCAGCTGAAGTTATTCATATTTTATGTTTGTTCTATATGTTTTTATTACATTTTTGTACATCTTCTGTACTTGCATATATTGTAATCTGTGTGTGCGTGTGTGTGTCATGCCTGTGTGTGTGTTTGCGTGTGTGTGCGCGTGCGGCCTTCCCTGTCTGCAGGAGCGTTTCACGCAGGACACCCAGCCCCACTACATCTACTCCCCCAGGGAGATGACCCGCTGGGTGAGGGGCATCTTCGAGGCCCTGCGGCCCCTGGAGACCCTCCCCGTGGAGGGCCTCATACGCATCTGGGCCCACGAGGCTCTGCGGCTCTTCCAGGACAGGTTGGTGGAAACGTTCACCCAGAAACACTGGAATGATGCCAACATGGAGCACTGTAATGCATTCCAATGGAATAGAAATTAAACGCCTCCCGTCTCTTAAGTGGGCGTGTCACAAACTGCATTATGCCGTCGGGGAGGCTGAAGTAGGCAGCGCCCAGACCGCTACATCTACCATGCATGGCCTGAAACAAAGTACATTTACCCTGAGACGGTTCACTGCATGAATACCTTTTGTGGCCTCAGCTTGATCGTAGGTACTGGGGAATTAATGGAATATACTCAAAATACCCATTAACGCCCCCAGAGAGAAGTAATGGGCAGTATTATGGTGAAAGCCTTGTATCTCTGGGTTGTTCTGGTCTGCATAAAGGGTGGGTGGACGGCAAGTGGCGCAGTGGTAGAGCAGGGCGATAGGTGATCAAGAAACTCGCTGGTTCGAACCCCGCTAACTCCTCACAAAGTGTCGAAGTGTCCTGCAATAAGAGTACCACATTAGGCTGTGAATGCATAGCGTTGAGTGGCCAAGGCCCGTTTTTAAAACGGCAGATTGATCGTACGATTATCCTCCCAGGCTGGTGGAGGATGAAGAGCGACGGTGGACAGATGAGAACATCGACGTGGTGGCGCTCAAACACTTCCCCAACATCGACAAGGACAAGGCTCTCAACAGACCCATCCTGTATAGCAACTGGCTCTCAAAGGTAAGCCACCTCCTCTAGACCTCTAGTCCACAGAAAAAGTGGGAAAACTGTTCCATTTACTTGCTTATAAAATAAATAAATAAGTAAATAAGTAAATGGAACAGTTTTCCCACTTTTTCTGTGGAAGAGTAAACATAATGTATCACCACTGGCTGCTTTAAAATGAACTGTGGACAATTATATATATGACGAGTTCAAACTTCTAATTGACCTGTGCCGCGTTGACATGGAACACTGCAGACTGCAAACCGGATATCAGCCGACAAAAAAAATGCCGGCAACGATAAACGGGATGCCGTTTGAAAGTTACAGTATTTTAACTTTTTGCCGTCCTCCGCGACTGCATTTACAACCGGATGTTCGTAGCTCCCTCACACACGGAGAAAACATAGACAATACTAGATACAATACAAAAAGAATTGCATAAAACAATTGCTACTAAATAATTGTGTTGAATATATTTTTTATTAAATTATTTGTAAACAATGCGACATCGCCATAGAAACTGCCATTCCGTTGGGCTTTTATGCCGTGTTGTCCAGAAAGTGTTTGCCGTCTGCCGTGTTCCATGTGAACGCAGCATTTGTCCGGTTTTAAGGGAACATCTGGTCACTCTATTTCAGTGCAAAGGAGGATATTAAAGGTATAGTCAGCTATTGCAACCTAATTGTAAGCATAGCCGTACCGTAATATTACCACGCTGTGCTTTACAAAGCATTTCAATGTGTGAGGCGGCACTGCGGAGGGATGCTGTTTTGATTTGAGCTCGAAGTTGGCAAGCGTTCTCGAGAATGACCGACCCTGCCTTTTAATCCTGAGCATTAATCTCCAACTGCAGGACTACATCCCAGTGGAACAGGAGGAGCTGAGGGACTATGTGAAGGCCAGGCTGAAGGTCTTCTACGAAGAGGAGCTGGACGTGCCTCTTGTGCTCTTCAACGAGGTGCTGGATCACGTTCTTAGGATTGACCGGTGAGCGACAGCCTCTGCTACCATCCTGACCACGTTTAATAGGATATAATGGTGGCAAAACCTTTGCATTTTGAGCAAATCTTAAGATTCAGTTTGATTTGCTTTTGCTCTTTACCCTTCTAGAATCTTCCGTCAGCCCCAGGGCCATCTGCTGCTGATCGGGGTGAGCGGAGCGGGAAAGACCACCCTGTCTCGCTTCGTGGCCTGGATGAATGGATTAAGTGTCTACCAGATCAAGGTCTGTGGCGCACACAAATAAAGCAAAGCGCAACCCCTGTCCTTGATTCCCTGTGCGCTGAACGATGCTCGTGCTCCACCAGGTGCACAGGAAGTACACGGGGGAGGACTTTGATGAGGACCTGCGCACGGTTCTGCGGCGGTCCGGCTGTAAGAACGAGAAGATCGCCTTCATCATGGACGAGTCCAACGTGCTGGACTCTGGCTTCCTGGAGAGAATGAACACTCTGCTGGCCAACGGAGAGGTAAGGTCAAAGTCCCTATAGAGAAGTCTTGCCACTCGCCAGACATTTTGGAAAGGTCAACGTTTTTTATAGGCAAGTGTGGCTGCTGAGCAGCCATCTTGGTAATGTCTCCTGGCTTTTTTGTATTTATAGGCGCAAGTTTTGTCGCTGCAAACACACCGCTCAATAGTTTTGAGATGCAAATAAATCAGACGATTAAGTATTTTCATCATATTTGCCATAATGGATTTCTAAGCCTACGTGGTGTGTTCGCAATGCATTTCAGTGTGTGGGGCGGTGCTGCGGAGGGAGTTTGGTTTGAGCTTGAAGTTAGCTAGCGTTGTTGAGAACAACTGACCTTGCATTTTTTAAATGTATCTGCAAAAGGCGTGTAGACGTAGGAACTAGCGCTGTGTAGTGCTGCCATGCACCGCCGGGTGTGGGGGGCTTCTTTAAACGCTCTCCCCTGCATTCTGCCAGGTGCCCGGTCTGTTCGAGGGCGACGAGTACGCCACTCTGATGACCCAGTGCAAGGAGGGAGCCCAGAAGGAGGGCCTGATGCTGGACACGCACGAGGAGCTGTACAAGTGGTTCACCAGCCAGGTGATCAGGAACCTCCACGTGGTCTTCACCATGAACCCCTCCTCTGAGGGCCTGAAGGACAGGGCCGCCACATCGCCTGCTCTCTTCAACAGGTGGGACCGCGGCGGGAAGCCGGCTGTTAAGGGCCTCTTTCCCCCCCCTTCTCGCAAGCAAACCATGCTTGTAGCGTTGCCAACGACAGTGTAGCTGAAAATATCTCATTTTGTAATGGTACTCGAGCAAGAGTGTGCATGCTAGCTCCAAATTAATTTAGCCGTTAGAACCAGTCTGGATTCCTTCAATGCAAAAGTGTTTGTCTACCGATTACAACGCACCCGTCCACATTGGCCAGCTGAAGTGTTTACCAAGACAACAGTTTTTGTAACCCACCAGCACTTTAGCTGATTTAAACAGTCTGATTGGGTGAAATAAAGGTAGGAGGTCCAATCGTATGTAAGGAGGCTTGAAATATATTGGCACCACCTTTAAGACATACACTTTTTAATTGAGGGGATCCAAACTGATATTGGCGGGATGTTCTCACGAGGCTAGTATGCTAATGCAAAAAACAAAAAAACTTTGTCTGTTGATTGAGCCCTCTCCCCTTTTTTTCGTGTACTACTAGGTGTGTGCTGAACTGGTTTGGCGACTGGTCCACAGAGGCCCTTTACCAGGTGGGCAAGGAGTTCACCAGCAAGATGGATTTGGAGAAGCCCAACTACAAGGTGCCCGACTACATGCCCGTCATCTACGACAAGATGCCCCAGCCTCCCACTCACCGCGAGGCCATCGTCAACGGCTGCGTGTTCGTGCACCAGACTTTGCACCAGGTAAGTGTGACCGCAACGTACGTTCGCGTGTGTCTTGTCGTTTCTTTTTACCATTTCGTTTTACACCTGCTAATCTGCCATGTGCACCGCGTCCCTTCAGGCCAACAACCGCCTGGCGAAGAGAGGCAGTCGAACCATGGCCATCACTCCGCGCCACTACCTGGACTTCATCAATCACTACGCCAACCTGTTCAATGAGAAACGCAGCGAGCTGGAGGAGCAGCAGATGCACCTCAACGTCGGCCTCCGCAAAATCAAGGAGACCGTCGACCAGGTAAAGGCTGCCATCCCTGTCCTCCTCCTCCTCCTCCTCTAGGGCCAGGCGGGACGTGCTGGGAATTACTGACGGGTTGCTTGTAGTGCCTTCTGACTTCTTTTTGTCCTGGCGCGTCAAACCCAGGTGGAAGAGCTGCGGCGTGACCTGAGGATCAAGAGCCAGGAGCTGGAGGTGAAGAACGCCGCGGCTAACGACAAGCTGAAGAAGATGGTCAAAGACCAGCAGGAGGCTGAGAAGAAAAAGGTAGGAGGTGGAGCCTTTGCGCGTCGGTGCAGGGGGATCCAGGCTGATTCTCGTGGCGACGTGACATTGGAACTTGCGAGACTAGGATGGTCTCAGAAAGGTTCCTCTGGGGGGGAAATGGCTGCCCAACATCAAATGGACCATGCCTTTGTGACTTCAGGTTATGAGTCAGGAGATCCAGGAGTCTGTGTACAAACAGCAGGAGAAGATCAAGGACAAACAACTGAGCGTCAAAGAGGACCTGGACCAGGTGGAGCCTGCCGTTATCGAGGCCCAAAATGGTACGATGAACAGATGAAACGCTTGACTCGCAGAATGTTGTTATCGAGGGCCACAATGGTATAACATTTGCTATGTTTGTCATTTTAGAGAAATGACTCATCCTCCCCACCACAAATGGTGTTTTGTGATCCAGAGATTCCTTTGTGGCGGGGGGGGGGGGGGGGGGGGGGGGGGGGGGGGGGGGGGGGGGGGGGGGGGGGGGGGGG
>JAODUE010000015.1:1047168-1068388 GCA_027564755.1 Amblyopsis hoosieri
TTGAAGCTCATTAAGAATTACCTCAGGTCCACAATGTCACAAGACCGTCTCAATGGCCTTGCAATGATGAGCATCAACAGAGGGCTGTCCAGGAAGCTGTCCTATGATGACATCATTGATAATTTTGCAGCAGGAAAATCGAGGCGTGTCCAGTTTTAAGATGGATAGAAACTGCCCTTCATCTCCTGCAATAGCACACTGAATGTGATTTTGAGTATCTTTTTGTTTGCACACTTTATGCACCGTTTGTTAAATATTTAGTAACCATTATGTTTGTAACTTGTATTAATTTATTTATTAATTCATTATGTTAATCCAATATGTTGATTCTCCTTTTTTGTTTACATTCTTAGCATACCTGCTAACGCACTTGTATTTATTTTGTGTTTATTTATTTTTTTGGGGGGGGCGCCATTTTGAGATCTCGCCTAGGGTGCCAGATTGGCCAGAAACGCCCCTGTATTGACTCAATATCGTGTTGCAGAACGTGTGCAATATTCTGTTTATTTTGTGGAGAGATGCAGCTGTTGGCTTTGAGGTTTAGTTGTGTTCGATTTAGACAGAAAAGTAAGATGCCTGGCTGAAGTATATGACAACACAATGGACCAGATCGAAGAGAAAACATTAGTGGTCAACAACAATGCCTCCTTGTTAGCTTGGAATTACTGTTGTGGGGCCACGCAAATTTAAAATAAATAAAATAAAGCAGTCCATTTAAACCCATATATTTTATTTATTTAGAAAATTCAACGTTATGAATCTAACATGAACCCAACAGCCAAACCGCCACGGGTCACGGGCAGTATGACGTGTAGTCCTGTAGAACACTATCCCAGCGATATCTTGAATATTGAAAAACCGTACACACCTGATTTAAAAAAAAAAAAGTTTTTTACCCTGAATTTATAATTACCTATGGGTTGCTAACTAAAAATGTTTTTTTTTTTTTTTTAAACACATTACAAAACCAGGAGCTTTATAGTTAAAGATATAAGCAATTGTAAGCTAACACACTTTTTGTCAAATTCACCAAATATCTCTGCTAGCTTACCGTTCTTTGTGCGTGCTGAAGGTGTTTCTACACAATACTGACTATGTAAATAGGAGCACAAAGCTATGTAGAGCTACAAGCAAGGCTATGCAAAAACTACACAACAATATCCTAGTATTTACAATGCATTTTTATTTATTTATTTTTTGTGTGGGGCGGAGCTTCTGAGGGAGTACCTCTGGCATTGAAGGGAATTTTACTTTGAATTTAGCTAACTTTCTTTTGCTTTACTTTCTAATTACTTACTATACCTAAGACATGCCCTCATATTCCGCTAAAACACTCCCGATACACAACCATAAACGTCTTCTTCCCAGGACCCACTGTTCCGCTTCTTTGAGCGCGAGGTGAAGATGGGAGGCAAAATGTTGCAGGAGATCCGCCAGGATCTCAGTGACGTGGTGCACGTGTGCGAGGGCAAGAAGAAGCAGACCAATGACCTGCGCACGCTCATCAACGACATGGTCAAGGGTACCTGCTTTTCATCCTTATTGTTGATACTCTGTTCTTGAATAACCTGCGTGCGCTGCGTGCCATGTGCTACTGTAGTTCACCTGCTCTCTGTTGTGTTCCTCTCCATCTCCCCAGGTATTCTCCCTCGCAGCTGGTGTCGCTACACGGTCCCTGCGTCCATTACTGTGATCCAATGGGTGGCCGACTTCAGTGAGAGAATCAAACAGCTGCAGAATATCTCTCAGGCAGCCAGCACAGGGGGCGCCAAAGAGCTGAAGGCAAGGATTTATTTTGAATATGCAATTTACATATTATTAAAACAAATAAAACTGGACATTTTTACCCCCCCCCCTCCAACCTCCACCTAAAGAAACATTATCTGCCAATAATCTGAAAATGTTCTATGGTGAAATTGCTATTGGTATATGCACTGCGCAAGGTTTTGTTCTTGTTTCGATGGATATGATTGATTTGAGCAAAGTCTCTCAGAAGTAAGAATGTAACAGCCTTTTGCTTCCCCTCACTATACAACCTCAAAATCTCACAGCTGCGATATACAGCCTGAAAATGGATAGAAGTGCTTGTTTATTTCTCCTGGTGTCTTTGTGTTCCTTTTTTCCAAAGCCTTTCTTTGTCCCCCTATCCAGAACATCCACGTGTGCCTGGGCAGCCTGTTTGTACCAGAGGCCTACATCACGGCCACCCGCCAGTATGTGGCTCAGGCCAACAGCTGGTCTCTGGAAGAGCTGTGCCTGGAGGTCAACGTGACCAACGCCCAGGGAGCCGCGCTCGATGCCTGCAGCTTCGGCATCAAAGGTCAGCATCCACAGAGCGCGCCTGTTTGTAGTCATGGCTGGAGGCTGCTGTCCATACAGCAGGGTTATATTCGACATTAACATGAGTGTGTTCATGCGATCAAGTGAGGCTCGGTAATATGAGCGCTTGCCTCCAGCTGCCTGTTGATGTTAAACGTCAGTCTGTGTGATGTAATGTAAACTACACCGTGGGCTCTGTTTTGAGCTGATGTAAACCGCTCTAATGTTTGTTTATGTTCCACGCGGCTCATCCAGGCTTGAAACTGCAGGGCGCAACTTGTGGAAACAACAAGCTGTCTCTGTCCACGGCCATCTCCACTGAGCTGCCCCTCACCCAGCTCCGCTGGATCAAGCAGTGCAGCACTGAGAAGAGACACATGGTAACAACAAACGCTTCTATTGCCCAGTTATGGTCACATTGGGGGGGTGTCCAGCTGGTTCCACTATGGACAACGCCTAATTCTCTCTCCCCTCTTTCTCGTTTCCAGGTGACTCTGCCCGTGTACCTGAACTTCACCAGGTCAGACCTGATCTTCACCGTGGACTTTGACATCGCCACCAAGGAAGACCCGCACAACTTCTACGAGCGTGGCGTTGCCGTCTTGTGTACCGAGTAGAACATTCCTTAACGATATTATACCGCATGCTTAATCACTGCTATTGCTATTATCCCATTAGCTGAGTCGTAAGTCAATTGTAGTCTACTGCATTCCAAAAACTAATTATTAATGATTGTGTATTATGCTTCAGTTGGTCTTGGGAAGTTTCTTGGAAGGTCTGGGGAATGTCGTTGGTTGGTTTGTGAACAGGAGAGAATTTGAAGGGAGAATTGTGAAAGTAATCAAAGTGTTTTTTTATGAAGGAACCTGAATGTTTTAATGACTAATTAAATAAAGCTTGATGGAAGTAAAGCGATTGAATCCTCAAATTTATACATTTTAATACTAGTATATTCGTTAGGCTGAAAATGAACATGAGGCTATGTACTGTACTTGCTGTATTTGTCACCTAGAAACTGCGGCAAGAGGATGTAAAGCAAACTAAACCTACGTTTGTTTAAACGCTGGTAACTCTACATTTATTTTGAGAACATGTTTTATGGCTATTTGAGACTTCCATTTTCTTATAGTTCTAGCAAACAGTTTGGCAATAATGGGGGGGGAAATGTGATCGATTTCCTGAAGTGATCAGGCAGGCTTTTAGAGAACAAGTTTTGGTACATCTCCCAGCCAGCTTCAGAATCCAACAAACTACGTTGGATTCTCAATTCAATGAGCAACAAAACGATAGAACTGTCACAACCAACCGCCGCACATACAGTGATCTTAAAATGCACTGCAGCAAGGCCCAGCCAAGACTACCTCAAACACAGAGTCGCCTGACTGGAGTTGTAAATGGGCAATTGGGCTGCTTTAGCTGCAATAGCAGCTTGTACATGGAATCATCCTGCACTATCGGGTTACTGTAAACAATCAATTTGCCGTTTCAGGCATTTGATAACTACATAACATTTTGGAATTATGCTCCATTAATAGAACAGGGTCTCAAGGAGACCATATGCAGTTTAAAGTAAAAATAACACAGCCTACTGTATGCAACTTAACATTTTATGTAAGAAACTGCATGTTAGTGCAACAGAATAGCATACACTATAAATGCACACTTACAGAAATATTCAGTCAATGTTAAATTAATAAATTGCTGGAATTTAGTAATCTTACATGAAAAAGAAATGCCTCAAACATCAAGTAGGCACGGTGTATGCAAGAATAATAGTGTAAGATACTAGATAAAGGTACAAACTTATTTACTTGCGATAGAACAAGTAATTTTAATACATTCATATAATCTGCATTTTACATAGGACACAGCAACATAACTAGTGCATATAGGTTCAGTCTACTCGGTTTACAAAACAGTAAATCAAATCTTATTTGCAAAAAACATGGAAATCATTGCATTATGTATATAATGATGCCTTGTGTGGAATCTGAGGTAGAAAGGATGTCCATCTGTGTGAGTGAACTCAATACTCAGGCCCTATATTAACTAAAGTGCATAGATCAAAGTCAAAGATGTCTGCGACAACAAAGCCTCAGAAGTGATGATGTCACGAATGGCTAGAGCTGGCAGTTACCAGTCAGACAGCGCAATAACGTAATGCAAGCTGTCCTGCCACACTCAAGAGAGCGAGCCCCCTACATGTTGCTCGTCCTCCATGTTGGCCACACACTGCCTCTTCCTTCGCCCCAGCTCCAGCGCGTCAGCGCCGGAACCGCTCAGCTTCCTCTTGTGGGTGGAGCCCGTGTCGCAGGGGCTGGGGGACCCCTCCGAGGATCTGTCCGGCTGTTCCTTCACCGGGGTAGCTGACGCCGGCGTGCACGATCGGGTGGTGGTGGTGGTGTGCACGCCGGAATCGTCGTGCGCGGAGGTCGAGTGGCGCACAGACGAGTCCTTCTGCCCCACGGGGTCCCTGCAGGCGCTGCGGTCGCTGACCGACGACGCCGCATCCGGGTCGCACGGCCACAGCTCCGGCTCACTGCCGGACGCCATCTGCACGTCTGCGGGTCGCTGGTGTTCCATCGCGGCGGGGTGGTGGTGGAGGAGCAGACGCCTGTTGCGGGCCAGGAAGCGAACGCCTACGCCTCCTCCTCCTGCTGCTCCCTGCAGCCTTGACCTCCTGCTGGGGAGGCCTGCTGTGTTGCTGGACACATCAGAGTCCTCTGAGCTGCCGTCGTACGGGTCCAAAAACTGGAACAACACAAACACACACGGTTATGCCGGAATGTTCTGCTGCACAGCCAAACTGCATGGAAGTCGGTGGGGCGGACGGGCAAACGCTAACCAGAGAGTGGTGCCGTCCTGCTGGCTTGTGGGACAAGGGCAGGGTCTTTAGTACAGGTCTGCTCTCTGGTGTACTGCTCGCACATCCCTAGAGACAGACAGGAATTTAAAGCAGGGTTGTTGGTTACGTTCTCACAATGTAGTACTTTGGAATTAAGACCTGCAATATGAAACAGCTGTGGCCCCATTTGTTTTAAACTTTCTTTTTAACCCTTTTTAAACACATTCCATAGGTATAGGTCAGATTGATTTGTTGCAATGTCACACCTGTGGCCAGATCTGAACTGAGGTTTTGTTAAACTACATAATATCAAAACTAGTTCTTATATAACATTCCTATGGGTGACCTTTAAAAATGCATGAATCCTTCAATAAGTCACTAAATGGCACTTGTTATCTAGCAGGACTAGTGGTTATATGCAATAAGACCAGTCTGTTGTTGAAAGTAACGTTTGAACAATATGACGTTCAATCAACAGCACTATAAAAAGGTGGCCTTTATGTGGCCATTTGTAATGTTCACCAACCGTCCTAATATTAGAAAGGGTATCACCTAACTTAGTATTTGTATGCAGAAACCTTCCTGGCCACACTAATTTAAGTCTGTCAGTAAAAGTTAACAAAACCAAACATTTACGCATGTGGAGTGTAATGGAATGTGTGCATGCACCTTTTAGGGATATGTATTCAACTTCTAGCTCAGTCTAGAACCACTTAATGAAGAGGACTTAACTGTATTATCAATATCTAATTTTGTTACTGTATGTGCATTTGCATATAATAAACTCAATACCATGGTGCTGGTGTCTGACCACCTTGGACTGATGTCTGACTCTGAATCTGTGCTTGACTCCACTTTACACATCTCCTGGGAGAAACGCACACAAACAAATCTTAGATTCCACCGTCAAAACAGTGAATCTTTTTCATAATGACTAGTTGTGAACAGGCCTTGTTTAGATTCTCACCATGTATTTGAAAGCAAGCTTTTCCACATTGTCAGTGGCACGTCCATCAGTGTGAACTATATTAAAACACATAATTGTGAGCAGATTAGTGCAATTTAACACATTCATAGCAAAATATTGCACAGAAACAAAACCATATAGAAAATAAAATATGTGGCGCATATATTCAAACATGACACATTATGGTACCTGGAATTAAATGTCGTCTCCTTCTGAACGGCATATCGGTTTCTCATGTAGATCTAATAACGTAAAAGCATGTGTAAAATCAATTAGTGCCTATATAGTGTAAATAAGTGAAAGTCATATTTAAATATGTGTAACAGGTATCTGGTGTGATGCAAGACCTTGCCTAGCAAAAAAAATTATTGAAAAAGAATGAAAATATATATACGGTATGTACAAACCGAGACATTGTTAAAACGTTAACAATAATTGGCTACGGTTTTTGACTTGAGAGTGCTATGACTAAACCACAGCGGTGCCAACAGTTTCTCTCCAATTAATCCAGAGACCGGTAGGGGATTTACGTTGTGCCGTATTTGTCCACCCTGCCGAAAACAGTATTTTACCTGCAGTTTAGACTAGAAACAAACATGCTCATGCGCATGTTTATTAGCAAAAACAACCAATATTGCATAATTTTAATTAGCAGTATATGATTAATCTAGTAAAAAAACGACTACAGTGTGTAGGCAAAATAAAACTTTTGGCAAGGGACCAATTCCGGCACTACGACTGGCTAGTGCATGCTCTCTGCGTAAGATCCGGACTTGAGGAAAGGATGAATGTTAATTTCAAAGATGGCGGCGGAGGGAGGAGGGAAGGAGATGAACGAAATTAAAACTCAATTCACCACCCGGGAAGGTGTCTATAAACTCCTCACTCACTCCGAATACAGTCGTCCCAACAGGGTGCCTTTCAACTCGCAAGGTTCCAATCCCGTCAAAGTCTCCTTCGTGAACGTCAACGACCAGTCGGGCAACGGCGACAGAATCTGTTTCAATGTGGGCCGTGAGCTCTACTTCTACATCTACAAAGGCGTCCGAAAGGTAGCACGCTAACTCTCACGCTGCTAATGTCAGCGAAAAGTACGGTGTCGCTGTTAAATGACATGCCCGCAATCTCAACTGCGGTTAAGTACAGACACGGTCCGATTATCGCTAAAGTTTGGCAGGTGCTTGACTTTGAAATTAATTGACTGCCTGTGTTAGCTTGGAGCTAGGAGCTAGCTCGTCCAGTGGCTAACGTAACGTAACCAGCTAGCTCGGGGGTTCGGGGGAGGGGGGGGGGGGTTAGATTTTTGTCTACACACACACACACCATAAGTCTTCCTGTAGTTTTGCTGGGTGGAATATCTAGTTGCGATGCGCTACAATGCAGGACATGGTCGTGTTATTTTAGACCGACGTAGCAAATCTTTTCTGAAATCTGATGGAAAATGCAGACAACACCTGTTTACGGCCAGTGATTGACAGGGGTCGATGACGCAGTGATGGTGATGTTCATTGCCCGGGGTTCCAAACAGTCGGATTACCTAGCTGGACTCAAATCAGCTTTTTAGCAGGGAGAATTTGTAGTACGTAGGCTATCTAAAATCGAACACGTTAGCCTAAATCTATTTGGGCTAAAAGTTAGTTGTGCAAGGGTAAAAAGTGCACCGGTTTGCAACAAATTGATGAAAGTGTATTTGTTCCTGTAATGCTCAATCATTTTACCTCTCCTTATAAAAACATTTAGAGGATATGTTTGATAATCTGCTTGCTTTTTCAAAGATGTTGGGTCATCTGCATGGCAACAGGTGTTAAATAGAATGGGATATTTGCTTTTGCTTATAAATTCTTGTGCTTGGAGGAATCCCTGAGTCATCACTAGGGATCCTAGTGAGAGTTCCAGGCTTGTCAGCCATCTGTTACATAAGCTGTCACATCCTATAGTCTTGCAAAATCACATGTAGTATACATTCATTGGTTGTCAGATGCCTTTTTCAAAGTGACCCAGCAATATAGTACATTAAGAATGCAGAGTTTGTAGCCGGTAAACATGCTAAAACATCTGTAGGCATTAACAGTTTGATGATTATCTGCTATTGGTTGCCTGTTTAGTTAACTGAGAAAAGGCACTTGGATTGCATGTTAAGAGAAAATTGGTTTATGAGAAAGCTAGCTGTTTCACTTTGTCCATATTATATTTTATCTGTGACTTTGTCTCTAACCTCAGACTCTATTGCTTTGGAGATAAAGCCCTGTATATGTCAGCACCTACCACATTAAGTTGCATGCAATTGTCTTAACAGGCTGCCGACCTGAGCAAGCCCATAGATAAGCGTATCTACAAGGGAACGCAGCCCACGTGTCATGACTTTAATCACCTGACGGCCACAGCGGAGAGCGTGTCCTTGCTGGTGGGTTTCTCGGCCGGGCAGGTGCAGCTCATCGACCCTATCAAGAAGGAGACCAGCAAACTCTTCAATGAGGAAGTAAGTCTACGGTTAGGTGACAATGTCGCATTGCTTCTTCTAGTAGTAGATGCTGGTTGACAGTCAGAAGCTATTAAAGGATTTGTATGTTTACAGAACACGCTAATCCCCTGAAACAAAATAGATTCTGTTTTTGAAATCGTTATCAATAAAGGTACACAATTAATCAATTAATGTCAGAAATACTGCTGGCTGAAATCAGTGTTACGAAAACATTGAGTTGGTTGTCTGGAAACTAGTCTTAGACTATCTTAGTGCTATAACACAGCCTAGGAATGTGTCTGTAACTGATGTGAATGCTATTGGTGCTATTAGTTATCAGGCAGATATCAAAGGTTCACCTGTATTTGTATTTCAGTAAGATATCCGTTGTGTTGCCATATTGTTTATTAGCTCTTTCTATTTCGGTTATTTCCCACGACTCAACCATATCGGTCTTTTTGTCTTTATTAGTTTGTATTATAGTTCAACCAATGTGTTTAGAATTGTATCATTCTTAACTTCCTATTGTTTTATTGTATTTGACGCTGTTCCCCTCCCCCTTTCTCCCTGCTCCCTCCCTCCCCTCACCCGCGCACCCCACCCCTCCACACCCGGCACACTGCCACCTTTCCCCCTCCGGCCCCGCCCCCTAGAGACTCATAGACAAGTCGCGCGTAACGTGCGTGAAATGGGTGCCAGGCTCAGAGAGCCTGTTCCTGATGGGCCACGCCAGTGGCAGCATGTACCTGTACAACGTGGAGCACACGTGCGGCACGGCCGCGCCACACTACCAGCTGCTCAAGCAGGGCGAGAGCTACTCCGTGCACACGTGTAAGAGCAAGTCGACGCGCAACCCCCTGCTCAAGTGGACGGTGGGCGAGGGCGCGCTGCACGAGTTCGCCTTCTCGCCCGACGGGAAGTTCCTGGCGTGCGTGAGCCAGGACGGCTTCCTGCGCGTGTTCAACTTCGACGCGGTGGAGCTCCACGGCACCATGAAGAGCTACTTCGGCGGCCTGCTGTGCGTGTGCTGGAGCCCCGACGGGAAGTACATCGTGGCGGGCGGCGAGGACGACCTGGTGACCGTGTGGTCGTTCCTGGACTGCCGGGTGATCGCGCGGGGCCACGGCCACAAGTCGTGGGTTAGCGTGGTGGCGTTCGACCACTACACCACCAGCGTGGAGGAGAGCGACCCCATGGAGTTCAGCGGCAGCGACGACGACTTCCAGGACCAGATGATCCACTTTGGCCGCGACCGCGCCGACAGCACGCAATCGCGCCTGTCCAAGCGCAACTCCACGGACAGCCGGCCCGTGAGTGTGACCTACCGCTTCGGCTCGGTGGGCCAGGACACCCAGCTGTGCCTGTGGGACCTGACCGAGGACATCCTCTTCCCCCACCTGCCGCTCTCACGGACGCGGACAAACACCAACGTCATGAATGCCACCACCGCCCCCCTCGCCCCCGCTCCCGTGGTGACGAACGCCCCTAGTAGTAACGCTACCAATGGCAACAACAGCGACGGCAACACGCCCGCCGCCAACTCCCTCTCGGCGACGTTGCCGCGCTCCAACAGCCTGCCGCACTCGGCGGGCGGCAGCACCGCCGCCGCCGCCCCCTCTGTCGCCACGGCGGCCACAACCGTCACCCCCACCGCCGCCACGGCCAACAACAAGGCCGGTGGCGTCGGCATCATGGACAGTGCCATCGCCACGGGCGTCAGCAAGTTCGCCACGCTGTCGCTGCACGACCGCAAGGAGCGGCACCACGAAAAGGACCACAAGCGCAACCACAGCATGGGCCACATCAGCAGCAAGAGCAGTGACAAGCTCAACCTGCTGACCAAAACCAAAACGGACCCCGCAAAGACGCTGGGCACGCTGCTGTGCCCGCGCATGGAGGGCGTGCCCCTCCTCGAGCCCCTCATCTGTAAAAAGATAGCACACGAGAGACTGACTGTACTCATATTTTTAGAGGACTGCTTAGTGACTGCTTGTCAGGAGGGATTTATTTGCACATGGGCAAGGCCAGGCAAAGTGGTAAGTTCATTTTAATGTGGCAAACTGTGTGGAATTCAAGGCCAGCGAGTGCCGGTGTCATATTTTTTAGGTGTCAGGATTCTTTCGTGGGGAATGTAAGTCCATAAAGCGTATTCGGAAACCCTTAACAAACTGTGGGTGTTATGGAGCTGCATTTAAGGTAGAGACACACACTTAAGTAAGGCAAAAGTAGTAAACTGAACAAGTAACGTGTAAAGGTTTATGTACATCTGCTTGGCAATGCAAAACTTACCCGGCCTAGGTTTTATAGGCAGCCATTAATACTAAGAGGATATAAGCTAAGTTGTCTTTATTCAGACCTAGAAGAAGAATGGTCACTTGCTAATATCCGTTATCCCACATAGCTTAGCCATAACCAAGACATTTGTCTTGTCTGGTCATCTGCACACACCTTTCTGTCAGCTTTTATGCTCTGTATGCAAACCTCTGCATTTCCTGTGCCAAATGCTTCTATCTTAAAATATGTGTATACATTTTGTGTGTACGTACATATTGTTTGTGTTTGAGAGGATCTGCGTAAGTAGGCACTATATAGTGTATATAGTCCCTGCATCACTCTTACAGATGAAAATTGATGCCTAGTCCACACGTACACGGATACATTTTTAAACGGGGAGTTTCCTGCTTCGAAAAAAAAAAGTCCTGTCCATACGACACTATAAGAAAAAAAATTCTCTCTCCATGAAAATGCAATTGCATGCAGGGCCCAAAATTAACACCCGCCAAGTGCCAAATATGGGTAGATTTTAGTTTTAACTAAACATTAACATAACATAAATACTGCCCTTGCTCTCTCTGATTGGCTATTTCTGATTTTAGTTTTAACTAAAATAGGCAAATACTGAGTGAGTTTCTCTCTACCGCTGTCGCCTGTGTGGAGTTTGACATACACATTATCAGTGAATACATGCCCCTACTCTCTCAGATTGGCTCTCTGACATCTTTTAAACCAATCATCTGATAATTTCATAACAAGTAAGCAGAAATAGCCAATCAGAGAGAGCAAGGGCAGTATTTATGCGATGTCTGAGTAACAACCAGGAAGAAATATCCGTTGTCTAAATCATGAGTTTGAATCTGTTTTGAAGAAGTGTTAGTTAATATTCAAGGCATATAAAAAAATAGATATTTTAGCAAATATCTTAGTTACACCAACCTCCTACTTGTGAAATAGGTTTTTGCATGAATAGGTAGTAAGTAAAAATATCACAAATTAAGCAGTGGCACTCGCATATGGGCTCGTATACAGAAATAGCCGAGACGACCACAGACACGTTGTACCTTTTTTGTGTTATTACAGAGAGTAAGGTATAAAAACAGTACAGTTAATTAGCAGTTAAAATGCAAATAGATTCCAGCCAGCCCTACTTGCTATACAGTCAGGCTAAATACGTGCAGTCAGTGTCAATATTCAAAGGGAATAAGCCAACCTTTCCCTATAAAACATGAAAACCCAATGACAAAGCAGTGCAAATAAGAACTGTTATGTGACCAGTGGAGGTTTGTAGACTATATTAGGAGTAGATAGGCCTACATCACTATGGTGTGGTGATGAGTTGTGCTTTCATGTGTTAGTATCCCAATGAAATACTAAAACATAGTTAATACAGTAGGCTACTGTTATGTGACAGGAAAATGACAATTTATTATTTTGACAGGTTAAAAAAAAAAATGCTTGGTGGGTAGATTAATTTATTTTTTGATCTACCAGCAAACCTTGGCCGTTGACTCAAAAAGTTAATTTTGGATCCTGATTGCATGCTTTCAAGCCTGTGAACAAAAGCACCTTATGTCAACAAAGGATTTAACTGCACACACTCTGACATCAAACAATAGAGAAAACTGTGTTAAAAGCCAAAAACTCAGTTTGTCCCGTCTACATGTGAATTAAAAAAATATATATTCACCCTGGAATGCCTTTAGTGATCGTGTACATCGTTTGTGTGGATGAAAGGCGAAACCACATAGAAATATGTGTGTGTGGAGTAGGCATCAGTCTGGACAGCCAGGACGTACAAGTGCCTCCATGAAGCAGTCCTCTCAAAGACAGTATGAGCTTTGCCCTCTCTACATTCTCAGCATCCACTTTGACTTCTGCGACTTTCATTAAATGCAGGGATGCTTGCAGGACGCTAGAGGCTAACTTAACGATTTATTTGTTGCTTGACGTTTCTTTTTTCTTTTCGGCTTTGTGAACTTTCCCAATGCAACTTTCCTTGTTTTCCTCTTCCAGGGTTTATTGTCATCCCAAAACCAAGCCAGCTCTCCCAGTGGAACAGTAGTATAGCCACAGTATATCTGCTGCTAAAGAACCCCGCAACTAAGAGTGGGCTGCTGCTCTTCACCCTGCAAGCATTGCAAGTTTTCTTTTCCTTTTCTTTCACCCCCCCCCCCTTCATTTCCAAACACCCCTCTTGGTTCAATTTTTTTATATATTTTCTTTTAACTATATTTTGTTTATCACTCAATAGGGGATGAATGTTAAAGAAAGGGTGTGGTGCAATTTTGGAAAATTTACAAAATACACTTTAGACCCCTCTCCATTGCGCCACGTTTTGGAATTTAAGTTTGGCTGATTGTTAGATGCAAAGCAGTAAAATGAGGCTTGTGATTAAAAGGATAGTTCGTTCATGTTCCATAACCTTTTATTTTCCTTTTTTAAACCTAGCCCAGTTTCCCAGGCTAAGCATCACTGACTAAAATAGAATTATTGGCTGAACTGTCCTTTTCTAACCAAGCGTGCATCTTAAGCATGCACAACCATCCCCATTCAACCACTTGTCATTGAGTAGAATCTCCCCGTCAATGATTTTGCACTGATTTTGTTGTTTGTTTTTATAACTATTATATTGGAAACGAGGGTTGAGGACTGCCTTGTTGCACTTGGCTTTAACACCCTCACTTATGAAACCAGAATCTGTAAACCTGGATGCTGCAATCTTAGTCTTTTTAAAGAGAAAGAAAAAATTGTTTGCACTTAAATTAGTTTATTAGAAAATGGCTTTACATATTTGGGTGTGCTCAGAACTCAGACGGCTAATACAGTAGGTGAGGAAAACGTTGAGACTATTAAAAACTATCTATTGAGCATTTATATTATTTCAGATTCAAATCTGCTCTGTATCATAATGTGTATATTGTAATTCATCGATTTGATGGGGGCCTAAGCAAACGACCATTACTCCAGTGGACGTTTTGGCATTGATAGTTATATTTCTAAAGCCTAAAGTATACATATAATATTAAATAATCTTGAATACAGTTTTCTGTACTTTTCTTTTGGTTCAATGTTTACCCAAATGTATAGTTCTAGAATAATAAATATATATATATATATATATATATATATATATAAATAGGCAGACTTTTTACAATTTAATAAATAAATTAAGCTCAGGAAATGTAATTGTTGGAAATAAATGGTTGACTCTCTCGTAAGGCTTTCCTCAACCTGATTGCCGATTGCCTTGTGACAGACCATCCTGACTGTCCTAAGCTCACCACTGAGTTTGCCTCTGTCAATAGAAAACACTGAGAACATAACCGGGCTAAACTGTTAATCCATTTACTGTAGTGAGTAGGTTCCTCACAAAAGCAAGCACCTGTGTTTAAAAAAAATCTGAATCTAGTTTGTTGTTGTTCTGATGATTGAACTATTGACTGCTAATAACATTGACATCTACAGAGCATGCCCAGACATTTAGATAACTTTTTTCAAATTAACATGTTTTGTGGGTGGGATCCACAACAAATTGCTGTGTTTTTTTTATAAATGCAGCATATTATTATTTTACATGTAGCTTCATCAAATCCAATACCCAATTCCTCCCGGTTTTGGACGAGGCTTTCAGGTCAGGATAGTTTCAAGTTCATTGAACCTAACAAATCATAAATGAGAAGATCAGGATGGTCTCATGATGATTACAGATCACACCCTGCTTATGAAAACCTTTTTCTTTTCTGCTAAAAGGTTGCATTAGGCTGTGTTCAGACCCAACTTATTTTTATGATTTAAAAGCGCTGACCTGGGCATTTTTTATGTAGGATAAAAAAGCGGCTGAAACGATTATGGGAAACACTGGGTGGCGCTTGTGATTGGTCAAAACGGATGATGTAGGGCGATTTCTACGTTGGGGCTTTTTCAACTGAAGAGATGCTGAAAAAAGTGCCTCCGGCAGCGTTTTACTTTAGCGCACATGGCGCTTTAAATAACACGGCCCGCTCCATAGGGTTAAAATGTAAAAAAAGAGGCTGACAGCTTCCAAAAAGAAATTGTGTCTGAACGCGGCCTTGGGAAGCAACAGAACATAACTGCTTGATATATTGCATACTAAATCTACAAATAACAGCTCGCAGGGCTTTCCCTACCCCTTCAACACTGCTAGGTTGTTGTTTCTTTTTCTTTATGTGACCACCAATCATTGTTGATGCTATGAAGAGCGCAATGAAACACTTACTTGGAGACAGAAGGATGGTCAAGCTTATATATTTTTGATTAATGTGGATAACATTTACATTTCACAATTTTATTCATTAAAAAAATCCTATTGTCATTTCTTCTCAACAATATTTTTGTGTCAACTTACAGATAGAACGGGTCCAATTTACTAAAACATTTATTTTTGGGGTTAAAAGAAAAAGCATGTTAGATTGACTCTACCTAGAAGGATGGCATACTTTAAAGTGTAGAACTCGAACATTTGTATTCAAACATGACATAACATTTTAATATATACAACATTTACATTTTCCGGTAAAGACAACGTCTTGGGTACGTGCATTTTTGGAAGGTAAATTGCATTTAATCACATTTTATAATACGTGGACCAAAACAACATTACAAACATATATCGTTTTTATTTGAGATGTGAAACTACTTACATAGGCCTATATTTTAATGTGATGAATGTAGTACGGTTAAAGAGCTATTGAGATGTTAAACATGAATTCCTCTTGTTTGGCTTGTACCACAAGCTCTATGCAACTGTAAACATATAATAACCAACTAGGTACTAAATCTAAAAAATTTGACATAATTGGTTACATTTTATTCTAGTCACTGCGGTGAAGCATTGAGGTCTCCATTACTTTATTCTTCCAACTTGTTGCATTAGTGTCCAGAAAAGCAGCAGCAGAGTTGTAAACGGCATCCTCTTCACATCTGCCCTCACCACTGTATGTCTTGCTTCTTAGGACGAAGGCTGGGGCTATTTGGCTGTCAGTCAGTAGCCCCCGTGTTTTCTATCAAGAGGGGGCATGTAGTAGGTCTTGAATGCTGAGCGGTGAGAGTCATCCCTAGGCTGCAAAGAAAGGAAATGCATCCCGAATGTCAAATTACACCCCCTATAAGACAACCTAAGTACGTACATAGGTGCTCGTTTGGTCTAGACTTGCAGCTGAGAGCGAGAGAGAGAGATGTATGTGATTGGTAGAGTAGTGTGCTAAAAGGTCTACTCCTCCTTCTGAGGTAGTTTACCTTGGCCAGCCGTGAGTGGCACTTCTTGGCTGTGATGGCTGGCAGGGAGCCCCGGTGGGTCAGAGGAGGCATGGTGGAGACTGGGTAGGGGACTTGAGGGCCAGGCAACGCCATGTTGAGCTTAGGCAGCTCTGCTGCGTAGTGAGGCACGTTCCGCTTCATGAGCGGTTCTGCTAGGTGCTTTATGTTGTGCTGCACAGAGGGGAAAAGCAGGCAATACGAGAACTCGATTAATGTGGGGGAAATGATTGCTTATGCTCCCTAAAATGGGCATTCAGGGCATTCATTGCA
Source organism: Amblyopsis hoosieri (assembly GCA_027564755.1). Classification (NCBI taxonomy): domain Eukaryota; kingdom Metazoa; phylum Chordata; class Actinopteri; order Percopsiformes; family Amblyopsidae; genus Amblyopsis; species Amblyopsis hoosieri. The sequence goes on from JAODUE010000015.1 coordinate 1,063,585, forward strand.
CTGCAACGTTGGTGAGCCTAGAGCCTAGAACCTGACCAAATGAAGTAACCCCAGATCATAACACTGCCTCAAACTTCTGTTTTGGCCAGGCAGTGTATATAAGCATATAACTTACACTGAGTAATGGCGTCTGTCTCATATGCCTTCCTCTCGCTTGTCGGCCATGTCTTGCCAGGCGCCATATCTGGTCTAGAGAATTAGGTGTCCCGCAATTCCCGCTTCCGTCCACTGTCCCAATAGCCCTCAAAAGGTTCCCCGCTCTCTTCTCTGCCAGCCTGATGTCGAGGAGACGGTAACAGCAAGATTAATTACATCATATCGAATGTGAAATCTGTGTCCCATATGAACCCAATGTAAATGGACGGCATTTATATAGCGCTGTTCTAGCTGTCCGGCCACCCTGTACAACAGGATCACCTCACATTCACCCATTCGCACACACATTCATACACTGATGCCATGGTCATTGCTGCCATGCGGTGCGACCAGCCACAGGGAGCCGTTAGGGTTAGGCGTCTTGCTCAAGGACACCTCGACACTTTTAGTTAGCCGGGCTCGAACCAGCGACTTCTGGGATCGTCTGTCGCCCCACTCTACCCACTGAGCCACTGTTGCCCAATTACGTCAATGTTACTGAGCCGTCCACCTGATTTCTCTGAAGTAAGTGTGCTGCAGGGATGTTTCCGCACTGATGCGTTCATCTGGGTCGTAGGCAAGCATCTGATACAACAGTGACAAGGCTGGGGCCGGGCAACTGGGTAACAGCCGGGAGATGCCACTGCCTTTCTTTGGAGGGAAGTCGAATTGCATCGCCCGTGACCTGCAAAACAAAGCTCTCTCAAGGTCTTGTTCAGCAGAGAATTAATGTGTTTCTTCTCGAGGAAGATCTGGGGAAATAAAGTGTGGGGGGCGGGGAGAGCTTACTGCTTGAACTTCTGAAGGAGACTCTTTTCAGGCGTTCCCAGGATGTCATGAATCTTGGCAACCTGGTCCAATTCGTTGGATCCAGGGAACAGAGGGTTAAGGCTGAAATATTTAATATATGCAATATATTAATGATTTTTCTGTGACAAAGCTCTTTAAAGGTGAATTCCTCAATGTGTATGAAATTGCCATTGTAGTGGACATGCCTCTCCTGCATATTAGGGGGTTGTATTCCTCTCTACTTCCTATACAGAGCTCTAAGGCGTGAACTGTTCAATACTATTGGAATGTTTACTTTTTAATAGCAATTAATTGTGCTATCACAAATGAATAGAGAAATGTTCACTGATATAACCGTACAATTTCTAAAAATGTGAACAAAATTTCAATGTTTTCTAGTCAAGGGATTGGAAGTTACATTTTATTCTTTTATATTCTGTTTTAGTTTGTAGGTTACAATAAGCCGGCCCTAACGTCTGTTATTCTATGGGGGAACACACAGCTACCTCATGATCTCAAAGAAGACACAGCCAGCGCTCCACATGTCCATCTTTAAGCTGTAGTATCCGTCAGTGAGGAGGCATTCTGGGGCTCTGTACCAGCGTGTGGATATGTACTCTGTGTGGGGGGGCTTCGAGTACACACTCCTACATGAGCCAAAGTCTCCGAGCTTCAGAACGTCTTGCTGAAACCATATTAGTATATGTCATGGGCAGAAGTGTGTGTCTGTGCGTGCATGAATACATTATATCTAGAATGTGTGTGCATACACATGTTCACACTCTAATATTATATAAATGAAAAATATTTTGTAATGTATCTAAATTAATAATATAAGCTCACCTTAATTAAAATGTTTTCAGGCTTGACATCTCTGTGAAAGATCCCACATCTTGAATAAAGAAGGTAGATGGATTTTATGTGTGTTTTCTATGTAATATTTCACAGTACGGCCCCCCCTCCTCATCCTCCCTACACACACACACCTACCTGTGCATATGGTCCAGTGACTTACAAAGCTGGTACATATAGTGCCTGACTGTACTCTCAGGTAGAGGGCTTTGTCTCCCTGCAAGCAATAGACAATGAGCCTTTTCTATTTCTACTATATTAATATTGTATACTTCTATAGTGATGCATTATGTTTAACTTTAAACTACTGATTGTTTAATTATGACCAGGCCATTCTTCCTATGATTATAAACTAAGTATTACTGCAAACGCACCTTGAATAAACTCATAGATGTTCATTTCCATCAGTTCACAAATCAGTGACAGGTTTCCAGTGTCTTTGTCGCTGAAACACAAAAAAAGTATACATTTTGCATAGCCAAAGCCAATTTATTGAATGAGTGTATTATGTATTTCACTAACACATTTAGCAAACAATGCTGCAGTAGCCTACTTACAATATCAGTTCATGCAGCTGAATAATATTTGCATGTGGATTTAACCTCTTCATGGCCTGGACTTCGCGGAGGGTGTTTGCCTGTTCCAGACTAAATCAGACAATACTGATGATTACTGTAGCCTACTGATGACAATCTAGCAGTACAGTTGGGTACATGTTATGTTACTGTGAAATATATCCATAATGCATACTGTACCTGTTAAACCAGTTGAACATGTAATTAAGGAATCATATTACTATACAATACACACGCCAAACCTAAGAATTATTTTAGTTTAAGTTTTATAAGAACACCATTTTAACTTCAAGCGCCCACACAGTATGTGTCTCAGATATGGACTCATCACTACAGGCTGAGTGTGGTGACCGGTCTAATATAAGACTAGGGCGTGGTAAAATGCTGTCTAGAGTTACAAAGGTGCATTGGGTCAAATTCAAAATGACATCACAGCACACATACTGAAACACAACACAGCATCTGTAGGTATTACTGATTACCTGTTAATTGTCTGCTTCATCGTTTTACACGCATAGAACTTCCCATCTTTCAGATTTTGAGTTTTCAGCACCTCTGAAAATGTGCCCTCTCCAATCTTCTTAATTATTGTGTAGCCTGCATAAGAAACTAACGTTAGGCTAAATAAATAGAAACACAAATGTACAGATTTTTTTTTTTATAAATGGTTTTACATTATTTCTTCACAAATTAATATTGATAGTCATTAAGTTGATATCTGTACCGTACTGTATTTATTAAAACATTGATGGAGAACGTTTTGTTTTCAAATTAATTCGAACACATCGTTTAAAACAGCATCGTCTTTGACCTGTCAAATGTCAAGGCACCAAGCGGCTAGCTAGCTCAACTACAACTTACAATGCATTCTTCCAGAGGTCCGCTGGATACAATTAAAGTATCCATAACATGCGCGTTTTAACTAAAAATATAAACAGTGTGAATCAAGCAATTTAGTAAACAGATTTCGCCAGCAGCAAGCTGTCAAACGGGTTCAAACGCGCCGGATCGCTTAGCCCGCTAGCAAACCCTATTAGCTGACCGTTGCTGTGGCAACTGAGCACGCCGCCTCACCCTGAACTCTGACCTGAGGTGGATCCCGAAACAAGAAACTGTTTCACCCCTGTCCTGACTGCCTGGCTAAATCACTGAGATGGCTGAATGAAATGCAAAGTGTAGCCTAATGTTCACAACAAGCAACAACGGAAAATGTGCTGTGATTTACAGGCCTAAATTTAAAAAGAAATGTGACACATGACATTTAAATTATTACGATTTGCCCCATACCTTTCTTCCAAAGGTGGGTGCCCAGGGCTAGGTCGGATGTTTTTTGATTAAACTGGATATTGTTCTGCATGTCCAAGATATTTCCTCTCCTATTCCATTCGCTTTCAGGCGATCTACACCCATTTCGAAGGCTTGCTTTGTTTTTAACCTCAATAAGCCAATTCGAGTAGTGCATCATTATTTGATACAATACATTCACACTGAAGCCTGTCCTATGACTAATACATTGAATATGATATAATAGCAAGGGTAAACTGCATTCATGGCCGCATCAGGCACACACAAAGTCAGATACACTATACAATATTTATTCTACTGGGTGTGTGCGGTGCATGCACGGCCATGCACGCGCGCGCGCGTACGTGGCAGACGTCATGCAGCTTCGGGATGCGTAAATGGTCCTTTTTGATTCTAACGGGCTTCCGTGAAAGTACATTGAACTGCGCGTGGGCTAGAAACCTGCGTGATGTTTGCACTTGCCATGTTGACGTGATGAGTTTCTTCATCTTGCAATAATATATATGTTTGAAATTGAATCCGCCGTTAAGTCACAATGAAAACACGATTCAATACTGTGGATATCAGGGCAGTTATTGCCGAGATCAATACCAAGTAGGTGCTATTCTAATAACGCTTTGCAGTAGCGACAGTTTGCTAGCCTCTGCACTTTGCTAGCCCCTTAATGAGATTGTGTACGGTACAGAGGTTGACATGTAAATTAATTTTCTCCACAGTTACATTGGTATGAGAGTGTACAACATTTACGACATCGACAATAAGACGTATCTCATACGCTTACAAAAGTAAGGAGTAGGTTGTTTTTGTTGTGTGTGTACACGCATAGTTTTCCAAACTATGGAAGTTTGTATATATATAAAGTAAGTGGTAGTGTAAGGTAATACAATTCAGACTTATTATGCTATTTTAGGCCAGACACCAAAGCTGTTCTCCTGGTTGAGTCTGGGAATCGTATTCACTCTACGGACTTTGAATGGCCCAAGAACAACATGCCGTCAGGCTTTGCCATGAAAGTAAGAATCTTGTGTTGTCCATAAGTTGTGTATTCATTTGTTATAGGTTTGGATATTAACCAGTTAAACAATGGTTGATTTGTATAGCTCATGTCTTATGAATATAATGTGCATACTGTGTACCCTATATATATA
>JAODUE010000015.1:1068488-1084148 GCA_027564755.1 Amblyopsis hoosieri
GCACCCAGAATGACAAACCACCACACCAGCCAACTGCTCGTGATTGAAATCCAGTGTAAGTGTTTGTAATGCCTTCCAAGTCACTTCTTAGTCGCTACAGTGGTTTCAATAGATTTCCAGGGATGGGTTTATTGCTGCTTCCATGAACATGTTTTTCTGTAAAATAAATATTGAAACTACTCGTTGAATTAGTTAGCAAGTCTGTTAACAAATTGAAAATGTTTAATAATAATAATAGTAGTACTCAATTGAAAAACTGCTGGTGTCACTAAGCATTCAACCTATCCAAGAGCACAAAGGCTCATTGTCTCTCCTGAACCTTTAATTGGGTGTATGGTTTAACCCCTTGTGATCCACCAATTCACTATAAACAAGCAAGTTATTCATGAAGCTGCCAGTAGGTGCCACCAAAGAAACCAAAATCATAATTGGCTCCCACAGTGTTCCTTTAAAGAGTTAATCCAAACAGTAGTTAAGCATCTTCAAACTGTCCCGCTTGGCACCCCTTGGGGTCCCTACCTCCTTGTAGAGGACCCCCATCTTAGCCAACCCCGAGGGGTTCTACAGAATTAGCCAACTATTTATAATTATAATACGTATTTTAACTGATATTATAACTTTTTTATGTATTTTGCGTGTCAGTGATCTCCTGATACTCATTGAGTCCCTGTCAAAAATGTTCATTATTCAAAAAGTGATGTGATTCCTTTCTTGGACTCTCCTCCAAATCATACAAGGCAGAGACAGAGATTCGGCAAAGAAAGCTCAGAAGCGGAGGCAGCTCTATACTTTGATGCTGTGCATGGTCTTGACAGGCTGGTGGGTTAAGGATGACCGTATAAGCATGTGCACACACTCGGGTGTTGCTATTTAACTGGTGCAAATGGAAAACAACAGTTTTGCGAATGCGCATTACAGGAAAAACCTACAACAGCCCTTTTTTTAGTTCCTTTTAAAGATGTGCATTTATATTTTTGCTGTTTTCCCAGTTTTTATGGGGGCAAACAAATGGGTTACAATAGATTAGTAGTCATAAATGCACATGCAGTTGTTTCATTACATATGTTCAATGTACTGCAATTCAATCTCACTTGTTCAATGTTCAATATTTGAACGTTAGCTGTCTTTTCGAGTAAATACGACAGATTTGTTCAAAACGTGGCATGCACTAATAAAAAAGGCAGCCCCCTCTCCTCATGTTATATAATGCTGTGGGCTGCCGTTATTATCAGGCCTGTCTTTGTCTCTGACAGTCTAAAAATACAGTTTAAGGCTCCGACATTTATGTAACTAAAGACAAGAAGCGAAGGGTTTGGATCACAATCTGTTTCCATGACAGTCCACAGTCAGCGACAGAGAGAGAGAGAGAGAGAGAGAGAGAGAGAGAGAGTGATGGAGAGAATATGGAGGAAAATGTGCATTGTGTAATGTGTGAGTATGCATTTGTGAGAAGAAAGACTATACTTGTACTGTATGCTCCAATAGCACATAGATTTTGGAACTCTTGACTTTTTCAAATAGGACTATGTGTTTTCTAACTAATCACAATATGCCATTCAGGCTACATGCTGGATTATTAAGCAGCTTTGTGTCTAGCAGTTATCAAATAAAGTATTATGACTATAATGAAAAACTAATGTCGATTGAAAATAGAATCAGCAAAAAAAGATTTTAATATTTAGATTTGTATTTTTGTAGTATACAGTACAGATATCTAGTTTAATTTCATAGTGTTTCAGATTTTATATGGTTATAAATAATTTGTAACATTATCAGGACTACCTTTCCTGTCAAGTAGGTGAATCTTGACACAGTTAGCAAGCGCTGTGTCCCAGACTTTACGTAAGTAAAGGCTGGCTCTGCGAGACTAGAGCTGAGGTAATTCACTGACAGAATCAGATGTGATTTATCCAAATGCTCACAGTGCTGTGCTTGTATTTGTGGGCCTGACTTGAAGGAGGGAAGTTACTCAAGTGTGTAAGTGCAGCAATACTGGCTCAATGTTTTCACTTTATTAACTTATAGTTAAAGTAAAGCAAGCAAGATTTTATTGAAGTTTGCATCATTCACTTTGATTTGTGTAAATAAGACAGTGTTTTTTTTTTTAGACAAGTTGCAGTGCTGCGTATTTTCTAACTAACCACAATATCAGAAACATTACACTGGAAACATAATAAATACTGTAATAAATTAGATAATTGAATGGATAATGGTAACCTGATGCATATGTTGAATATTCACTGCTATGCTGGCAGGGTTTATTGTCACTGTGTGTCACTGGTGGTCTTTTTTACCTTTTTTTCCCCCATAGGCTTACTCACAATGCGAATACTACACTGCAAAAACGAGCATCTAACTTAGTGAGATAATCTTGTTTTTAGATTTTAAAATCTACTTGGACTTGTTTCTAATATAAATGGCTTATCTAGTGACTTAAATTAAGTAAATCTGCAATTAAGAAATCTTATAAAGTGAATTTCGCATTAAAAATTGCTTGTTTTAAGCATAAGAAAGCTCATAACTAATATATTTGCACTTATATTTGATCGGGCATTTTTTGCAGTGTACCTGTATTGGTGGTTTCATAAGAAACAGTCTCAGCTGTGGCGGTCAGGCCGACCGTTCTGGTGTAGAGATGTCACTGTGAAAGCTAAGCCGTAATGAGTACAGCTAGCTAGTAAAACAAGGGTGTGATCCTTCTTGACAAATTATATCTGGTAAGCAAGTCTAAAAGACGTTAGCTCAGTGTTTGTAAGATTTATGAGAACGCCTGCATCCGTAACTAATTTACTTGGATTTGGCGGACACGGCAGAAACTCTGTGATGGGGAAAGGGAGGAAAAGAGATTTCCTCAACGTTTTTTTTTTCTTTTCTTTTTTTTCGTTCTTTTTTTTTTTGAGGACGTATGCACTTCCCTTGACGTTCAAAGGAGGTTGTATAAGTTAACAACCTCCGCATATGATGGGAATACAATAAACATATTCTGACGTGTAGCAGGTTTTATGCCGATCAAAGCCTTCAGGTGAGTCTCGGTCTGGGCAGAGGTCAAGATTTTAAGCATTTGCTAACACAACACCTACAATTTTGAAATAATATTGAAATGCTACACTGACAGAAACATTATGTATTTCTTATTTGGAGCTATTTCATGTATAGTGCTGCAATACCAACAGCGATGTGGTAGGTATCCCTCATATGAACCGGTCTGGCAGTCTTGCAGTGAATGCCATGCCCAGGTTGTTTTACCTGTTGTTACCTCTACTGAGAGGACTAGGCTGAATAATTCAGGCTCCCAGCAAACACCGCTCACTCTCTTACAGGTTTACATCAGTTTACCCACCGGCTGGACATGGCGATGACCTCACCGCAAATCATATCCACCTGAATGAGAGTGTAGATGGATAAGAGTGTACATAGATGTCACTTAAATGAGCATGCCTTTTCCTGCTCATAAAAGTTGCATTAAAACCTTCAATAAACCATACAGTGTAAGCACTACATAAATGTGCTATACATTATTCAAATGATATGTGAATATGAATTTGTATAAGCCCCTAGTGCAGACGTTCCTGAGATGTGACAGCACAGACTCAGCCACCCAGAACTGTTTCAGAGCGGAGTGTTTGGAATGTGTCTCCCCTCCCGTTTTAATTATTTAAACCAAATCCAGGTATAGACATTTTGAAGTCAAGCTTAACTACACAAAATATATTTTAACCCAACTGGTGCGAATCTACGAAGGGAGAAACGAAAACTCAAAGAAAGGTGAAATGGCAACGGGCAACCTCAGGTTGGTGAGAGAGAGTGTTTTCATAGGAAATCAATACTGGACTTCTCATTAAAGTACTCACGCTGCTGTGAGGAAGCCAGGCATGGTTGCAGGCCAGAAACATAGTCCAGCGGGTGGGGTGAGGCATGTGTATTGCAGTATTATTCTCTGTGGAGACACTTCAGTCAGAGACAAACCCTTCTAAACATAGTCAAGGAAATAAACAACAATGCAATGCCTATTTGCTAACTCCTCACCAAGTGTCGAGGTGTCCTTGAGCAAGACACCTAACCCTAACTGCCCCCGGTGGTTGGTCGCACCTTGCATGGCAGCAATCACCATCGGTGTATGAATGTGTGTTTGAATGGGTGAATGTGAGGCAATCATGTATTCTATATGTTGTATAGTTGTCTATATGTAGTCTATATGTTGTATGTACCTTTTTCTACCTATAAATTGCTTACTTTATTAATTATTTAAAAAAAAAAAAAAGAATTCTGATCATCTAAATGAGCTATTGTATGAAAATGTCCTAGGTTTCTGACATTACACAACTGGTGAACACTGTTGTGGCTCGCAAGAAAATAGATGCATTCATACAGTTATGTGTATATTGAGTGGCTGGCCACATTCCGAGATTCCTGACTCAACATTCATGATCCTATGTCCTACGTACATACTATATATGGCGGTCTCATTACTTTCAAGTTTTACGCTCTATCTTCCAGTTTTTTGTGACCTCTAGTTCACCTCTCATTAGCAGCAGAATCAAAGCTGTGATTTCTCAGAAGTCTCAATATTCACATCCCCGCTCTGCTAATCCATTTAAAATCTCTTAATCCCTAGGTTGGTCGCCCACGGGACACCCCCCCCCCCCCCAACTTGTCGATTTATGCTTATTTTTTCATATATATGCATACACGTCTGGCCTAGTGATGAAGAGGTTAAAGAGGAACGAATTATCACTTAATTTGCCAGAAATGCTCCTCAAGGCTTGCAAGTTTTCTGTTTTGAAGTGAGTAATAATTGATTTAAAGGTAGGGTTAGCCATTCTTGAGAATGCTTGCTAACTTAATATTCAAATCAAAAGAAACTCCCTTAATGACAGGAGATACTTGGTGAATTTGACAAAAAGTGTATTAGCTTATTATTAGCTTATAAGACTATACCTTTAAGATGACATTTGCAAGATACGTTAATTTCAATATTACTGTATGATGGTATTATAAAAAGGTTAATCTACACCTTGTAGCCTACATACAACTCAAATCAAAATACAACACCTCTATAAATCAAATTATATATCATGAAAATATCACAGCCACATTGTGGCTTTAGAGAGCTACAGTATATAAAGTGTATTGCTTACAGTTACTGTACCCATCTCCATTGGTGAGTACAGTACTGTCTTGCAGTAGAATAACATGAACAAGCCCTGGCCACTAAAGGACTTTCTGGCTTAGGCCGCAGTCTGCCCTGGCTGTGCTGACATCAGTGGTATTACCATATAAATGAGACGAGGTCTTTGGAGGTGAAAATCTAAGCCTAGCCGTGATATGTGGGAGACGAAATGTCTCCTGAAAGGAAATGGTTAAAGATGGAGTCAGGGATGCTGGAGAATGATTGTTGATATCTGAACTCAATCAAAACAAAAACATCTCTCCCTTCAATGCCATCAGGTGCTCCTTCAGAAGTGCCACCCCTCATATTGGCCCCACAAAATTCACTTTGGGAATATGGGCATACTCCATTGGGAAGTGTTCACAGTTGTTGCCTCCTACTGGGTGTAAACCTCTGGTTAAGTTTGAAACTATGGGCCAACCAATCAGCTACAACTGTTTAGTATGCTTCATCTAGCTCTAACACCATTTTGAAAATACACTTGTCTTCTGAATGATCACACTTAGTCAGGCTGATTGGTCCGCCAGCAGGGTGGCTGTGGAAACGCTAATGCAAACAGGGCTTCCAGACTATACAGTAATCTCAGCAAAAATAATTTATCTGAAAGTTGGGTGGAATCAGATAAACTCCAGATCATTTTTTCAGTGTGCACGCAGAACTAGCTGTTTTTGGCAACTAAGAATTCACTCCATATTGAGTTAGCTGGTTGTATATATATAAATAATGTATGCATATAGTCTACTGCATTAGTTAAATATACTGCACAAACTGATTTATTTGTCTTCAGAGTGTGCTAACTATAAAATATCAAAAGAGTCCCTGACAAACATTAACATGAATATATGGACCCCTGCTAATCGTTCCTAATGCTACTTGAACACACAACACAAACTCACTAGTGCGTTGACTAATCACAAATTAGCCACCACAGAAGACACAATCTTATTTATTGATTGTACTGCTACAGTAAGTATATTACCTAGTGAGGTGTACGTCATCCATTGAGTGTTATGTCGTATAACGTTAAAGTGTCTTGTTGCTGAGGGAGGGGCTACAGCATTTATTAGTTGTTGGAATGGCCCACCTGGGATCAAATGTAGCCATGACATTTCAGCAGCGGAGCAGGGCAATTACCCTCAATGTCAGCAGCAGCAGAGCAAGCCGGCCTTTTGTTTGGAGTGCAGCTCATCTAAGATAAGCTTTGATTTGTACAAAGATTTCTCGGGTTGGACATTGTGGGGAGGGAAAAACAAATGCTCTAACTAACTCTTTATCATGTGCGATGCCACACCTGCTATTGCATAATTGCAGGCTTGTAGACACGTGCTCAATGTTCCTTTTCAAAACGTTGTTGTCTGAATCTTATTTTGATAACTATGCCATTCATCAAACACTAAACAACTTTATATAAACATTAAAACTACAGTATAAAATATGTAGTTTAATCTGTATTAGACCCACAGCACACCATGTGAAAACGTTAATTTGATGAAACAGACAGTGGCAATATACTGGCAGTACACAGGTGGGCAATGGTACTTTTGTAACAGATTGTAACAGATGCTCTCTCTCTCTCCTTCACTGCCATGGACAAAGCTACACCTCTATTTAAAGTCTCTCACCGGCTTCAATATACTGTATACTATGGTGTCGTTTGCCTACGTTGAGATATATTCCTATATGCTAGAACTTTGTAAGCCTGGGCCTCTGCTGATAATGAAGGAATGGAAGAGGCCTGACCTTTCTGCTGTATCTATCATGAAGTCACGCATAAAAAACCTCTGTTAATCAAAACATGTTTCAATTTACACCACATCATAATGGCTCCTATTCCCAGAAGGTCACGGCATAGTATTAGTAGCATATAATTGTCGAGGGCCAATCGTGTTTGACCTTTGATGTCTGTCACTATGCAGGCCAATGCAAATCCATCTAGAGGGCTTTTATTACATGCGAGGCTGCAGTACCAGGTATTGGCCATAGGTTGGCACAGAGTTGAGAGAAAGTAAATAGAATGACAGACTGAGATAGGATATAGTACAGCACGTTCAAGACAGAAAGAGTCAAGAGACACACTGCTCACAATCGCTGGGCTTTAACTTGACTTGACTGGTTCATTCTTGACAGAGTTCTCTCATAAAACTTTAATGTCTCGCCTGCAGTTATCATTACTAAGAAAACCGTCAGGTTCTCTCCCCTTACTCTGACAGTGAGCGGTGATTTCATCTTCACTACAAGAACCCGGGGAGGTTTGTTGTTTGTTGCCTACCAAGTACAGTACCATCTCCCCTTTACCCCACGTTCTGCCATGTTGTGCCTGCCACCGCAGTGGCACCGGGCTGGACTACATGATCAAAGTCTTATTATTGTTTTGATGAACTGTGATTTCAAGATTGGCGGTGACCATTTTAATGTTAATGTGTGTCGAGGCAAATGGGGTTTAATCATTGTGATGCAATTCAGAAAGATTATGTATGTAATAACTATATATAAAACAACAGAGTTGATGTGCCTATGGGGGGGGTTACAGAATAGTTTGTGTTTATGGGGTGCAGAAGAAGGAGGGCATATCATGGACTACTTAGCACTAAGTTGTGGGAGAGTCATGCTCTGTCAAAGTTTCAAATCAAGACAACAATATTAAGGTAAGGGAATTCATTTCATTGTTACTACATACGATAGTTTATGTAAGGCTTGCATTGTCTGTTATTTATCTGTAATTCCCTCAGTCCCTCAGTGTAATTACTCCGTTCACTAAAAACAAAAATTTCTGTCTAAATGTTTTAAGAATTCTGAGGAAGGCATAACAAGAGTTTAGATTTCATGCCCTCAATCATACTGTACATCATACAGCAAATGCCTGCAATTACGTGTTATGCTGAATGCTGAAAGTCCAGCTGCGGTCTAGTTTACATCCAAACATCAGTGCTGCATATGCGATCTGTTGTAAATCCCTTGCCTTCTCCTGAACCCATCCGGCCCTATGGGTCAACTAAGCTTGGATGTGGCACACAGTGCCAGCAGAAGAATGTGGTCCAAAAATGTGTTTGTTTGTGTGTGAAACAGCTGTTACCCCTGCTAGACCTATATCTATAAATTGTGTTATATGTGGGCCAGTGTCCGTAATCTGGTTGAATAACATCGTTGCATTCTGAGGTATGTTTCTTGCACTGGAGACATTAAATATTAAATCACCACAGCTTGCCACAGGGCAAGGCTCTACTGTACACGGCACACATCTTTATTCATGCTCAACTTTTGCAGTTGTACTCAAAAGCATATTGTCTCTGTCACTATCTTTCTCCTGGAGAATTTAGTTTGATTTATTTAACCGTTATTTAACCAGGTAAAACCATAAAACTATATAATAACTAGAAGCAGCAATCCCACTTTGGCCGTTGACATTCGTTGATGCAAGTTTTTGCCTCTCTGTCAAAATGGCGCCGGGCTGCTATGACAACACGTTCTCATTCCCAACTCGTCAAAAATTGCAGCTTGGTCAATGGCCTTTCTCGTCAATTTTGGAAGCATTAGAAAGCCTTTGGCGTCGTAGGATGAAGACTTCGGTCATTGACTGTTACGGCAAGGCTATGGAGTTACCACCACCGATTTATTTTTAGCTATATGGGCATGCAATTTCAGTGCAAGTATTAACTCCTGGTTGTAGATAAATAACCAATATACAATCGAGACATGTTAAAATGTAATTACTTGAAATCATAGGCTACACACAGCCTATACCGTAATATAACTGAAACTATTTTATTTTATGATTTCAGTTAAATACATTTTAACATGTCTCGATTGTATATTGGTTATTGGTTTCGGAAAGAAATATGGGTCAGTTGGCCGTTTCTATTCTGATCGTAGTGTTTATATGGAGCATTTTCTTTCGGGTTGGGCTTCTAACCAGATTCAAATCGGAATAATAGGGTCCATGTAAACGCAGCTACTACCGTATATATAAAAACGTTGGATATTTTAAATATAACAAGTACTGTATCTTTTTTAAACTAATTAGTTATAACCGCTGATAATAGGCCTATATGAAAGATTTTACATTGCACCAAACTGGATTGTCCTACAGAGAGAGGAAATTGTCAATTGCTGTAGGCTAAGCGGCATTAATTAGGCACAGTGAATAATGAGCCTGAATACTCCTTGGTGCCACTTTAACATTAGCCAGAAAAAAACACCACACTTGAAACGCACATACAGCTTCAGGTGTGAGTACTATGAGACAGAATAGGAGACAGACAACACATGCACTATAATAAATGGATGACAGGAGACAAGCCATAATGTTGGTAAAAGTCTCCTGCTGCCATGGAATTAAGCAAGTGTGGCTTTTATTTTAAAGTTTGATCATTTTCTCTTCACACCGCAATGTCACAGGTAGCAGCTATATGAGTTCCTTTGTACCCACTTTATAAGGCAATTTTCAATAAAGTCGGAGTTGTTCTTTAACAGGGCGAGCCATCTGCCATGGTGTCAAAATATAGGCAGAAGGGTATTTAACTGCAGCCAGCTACAAATTTAATGGAAAAAATAAAGAAAATGTAAATGAGGCAAAAATAAAACGACAAAAAGCCATTTTAAATGGTTTGAAAAGGCACTGTTTTTTACATAAGCTTTGCAATTATTTATCGACAACAATTATTTTTAATTAATTTAAAACGAAAAGATAATCTACAGCAAATGAAATACTATTGATCACTGACAAATCTGTATTGCGTAACCAAGTTCTGTGATTCACAACATGGAATTCTGTAACAAAAATAAAGAAATTATAAAGAAAGTATACTATGCCTCAAGTAATTGTTGCATTAACAGCTGTTTTTGAAAGAAAAATACAACTATATATGTTTTGTACCAATGATGTAGGAAGAGTGATTGAAGTTTCAGCTTTGCCCTACAACTCTTGGAGCACCCTGAGCTAAATCTGCTTGTGTATTTATTTTATGTCTCATTGCCAATGTCTATTAGTGTCATTTATCTAAGTGTCCTTGACTTCAGTCAAGCTCTGCCTGTTGTTGGGTCACACTTATAGTCTGTTTACCACAAAAACAGATGATGGACACGTACTCTTCAAAAACTCTGACGTTGTCATGACCTGAAGGGAGAAAGTGAATCCCCCTCTTCTCCCCTTCTTTGTAAGCATCTTCTCATGTGATGCAACATATATTATATATCGATGTACAGTAGATAAGAGACACATAAAATATTATGAGTCACTTAATAGCCAGAGAACCTTGTTTGTTCGAAAGACGACCCAGACGGACTCTACTGTACTGTGCGGGGGTCAGCAGTCCTTTCTACCCCACCCCCCCCAAAAAAAGTGCATCATCCACTGTAAAGGCCTCTCCAGAAAGATTAATGACCAGTGGTCTCAGCAGAAGCGGTTGAGGCAGCAGACCTCTGTTTCCCCATATTGTGCTTGTGCAGCCATGTGCTGTATAAACCACTTACACCCAGACTTGGCCACAGCCAAGGACAACTGTTTACGGCCGCGCGCTCCTGCTAGTGCGTTCAACATTGATAATGCTTGGAGGAAGAGGAGGAGGAGGAGGAGGTGGAGGATGCAGTGAATTTCAAATGAAATTAAAGGAAAACATGTTTTATATAATGTTGCAATGCAAGGTTATGAAAGAGTAAAAGACTATACATTTAGTTTATTACGATTTACATGTTACTTTTTAACAAAGTAAAGTTTACTTTGTTAAGAAAGGCATGCTGCATACACTTAAAACTTCTAAAGGCTTTTTAAGGGCTATCGTTTTAATTGAATGAAAATGTAATAATACATTCTTTCGCAATGTAAACATGATGTGGAACACACGGTATAGTCACAAATCAATAAACAGTAATGGTATGCTGGTTTAACACATCACCTTTTTTGCCACAGCATATATCTGCATATCTACAGATGAAACAGGCATTCTGTATAATCATCTCAGTGTTTAGTGAAGTTATTCAGCATTTTTGCTACTTACTGGATGACCTTTCTTATCATATGAGAATTTCCATAACACTGGTGGCACAGAGTCATTGCCAATATGCGAATGAAATAGTAAATTACCAACGGGTAGGAATTTTCTTCTTTTAAATTAGTTCCCATGCTTTTCTGATCCGTAGGTGACTAAGTCACTTTTGCCCCCAACCACTCTTTGATGTTGGGAGTAAAGGTTGAAATACATGATAAAAATGTAAGACACATTCTCTATATAACCCAAAAGGGGAAAGAATAATTTGTTAACCCCTGGAGTTCAGGAATAATTGGCTAATAAGCATCTTATTGTGGCTTGAAATTGACTAATTAATGAAGCCCTAACAAGGGAAGATGTCTCAATTTACACAGCAATCCTTCCCAAACCTTTGATGTTATCTGCCTTGCAGGAAATCTATAAAAACTCTTCATACAGACTTTGAGGTGATCTGTAATCTCTCAGTATGAAATATGTTTACATTAGGCCAATGTGCTGTTAGCCAAGAGGATTAAACACGGTCTAACAACTATCAATCTGTGACAGTGATTCAAAAGTCCCAGGTTTCACTTTGTTTATAAATGGATATTTTGGAATATATCATTCTCTGTGCATCCAAGTGGAAAATGAACAATGTCTTACTGTGTACCATATGGAGATATACACTGCTGGCATACAGTAAGTGATCTTTAAGAGATAACTGTAGGCATTAGCTATCCATAAATCCAAGGTGAGGAAACATGCTGTCACAGCAATCAAATCATTATGGGGCAACACAAAGCAATGCACTGATAGTCAGTCAAGATCAAATGCATCTGAATTAACATGCAACATCTGCTCACTGAACAATTAAGATCACCGTATGCCTTCCAGCCTCAAAGTGTTGATGACAAGAGATGGCCGACAAAGCCATGCCAAAGATGGTCTATAAATAATTTTGATAATTTGTTCTACCTAGTAATTTGGTGTGACATTTGGACATGTTCCCAAGAGCATGTTGATATTGCATTACAATAAACCAGATTACAAATGACAAATGACAATGTATTTGATTATCTTTGCTTTATTACTGAAGGAAACTACCTAATGAACACAACTGCACAATTAAGAAAACTGTCAGATGAACTGCGACTACAGTTGGCAATCTGTGTAAGCATATGGAACTGCATTGGAGAGTTCACCGTGCACAGATGGCATGAACAAATACTGTCCATCACATCCATGTTTTTATTGTTTTTTTATACAAGCTATTCTCAAATAATTGTCCCTAGTTTTGACACACTTAAATTAGAAAGCGGTTGAGCTTAAAATATGCTTGTGTCTAATAAGAGGGATGAAAATCACATCTTTACAGAGTCTTATGTGAAATACAAATAGGTCTAGCTCCTCGATGGTGCTTTAGCTAGACTCCAAGAGGGTTTTCATCCATAGCTGGAAATGTTTTGCTCCACTGGGATGCTTCACATCAATTCAATTTATTTCAGTAAATTGACCAATTCATCAGGGAAATTTGGTATGTCGCTGGTGTTTTTCATCAAGCAATACCTTGCTCTGCTTTATCCTGGACACAATTGAATTAAAAACTTCTTGAAATCATGTCTACATGAAAGGTTTGGCTGTAATAACTTTAAATACATGCTCTCATGTGTTGTAGAATCAAAAAAGTGTTACGTGATGCATTTTAATGGGGAGATGTGAGGTGTTCACAAGGAGGTGATGGTTTCTGCAGTAAAACAGAGCCAGGAATGAACTTGTGAGTAACGCCTTGGCCAAAGAAACCCTGTATACACATGAATCATCTTTGCCCAACTTTGAGAATGACGATACGGTCGAATAGAGTGAGGAAACCCTGCTTGGGGAGGCAGGATGGCAAATTCAATATTTTGTTCACATCCATAAACCAACAATTGCGCATGAAAATATCCGGCAACAAAAAACACAGGGGGAAACAATGCTTGCGATAATAATTCCAGAGCCTTCCCAGGAAATAAAGCAGCGAGCGTCTGGTCCTCTCCAGATGTCTGCGTGCGATACACACCCAGACCCCCTCCCTCCCTGCTGGCACCGACAGGCCCGTGTCATCCCTGTGACATTTTCAGAGCCATCACTTTTCATCAGGACGGTAATTAATCATTGCCGAAACAATGTGCCGGCCTGGAACAGCGGCCCCAGCGCGACAAGAGAGAAGATCCCCCTGCAAGGGACCTCCGCTGCTCGCTGGGGTTCGACAGCTCGAGTCTTGCTAGTGAAGCCTAAATAGCACTGAGCCCCACCGTTTCCTGGTGACATCTGTTAAATGTGTTTTTCTACGGGAAAAGCGCTCATAGACCGCCATTGAAGCTGAGCATCAGAGCGGGACTGAAAATGACGCGTTTTGGCCTGTTGTCCAATTAACGTTGATATTTTCACCATATCACAGAGCGCTCTTGAATCTCTTATAGGATCCCATTGACGCTCAGCTTCAAAAGTGGTCTATGGGGCCGTGCTTCTGCTGGTCTCGTCGAATACGTAATTCATGAACACCAATATCAGTATGGCTGAATTAATAAAGGGTTCGATAAGGGATATAGATGCTGTACACTTTGTAATAATAAATGAGCAACGTAATCATTATATATAATTTGGTAAGCATCAAAATATAATTTTTATTATTAAATTGTAGGGGAAGCTAGGCTTCCCTGCAGTCTTAGAGGAATCGCCTCTGGTCGATCGGTATCAGTATACCAAGGGTACACCATCTGTAACTGTCAGAAACGATCAAGCAAGCAAGGGTCCAAACCGGGAAAACACAACAATGGGAATGTGTTGAACGGGAATGCGAGAACTTAAAGGTATATTTTAAGAATTAATAAGCCCGCAGGAGAACTTGTAAGATGTACCACCGCTACCTACCGGCTTCAGAATATATATTTAATTTTTAAATCACAACCTGTCTGCTTAAAAAAAAAACAAGAAAAACATCCTAGTCAACCAACCGGGTGAGGTCAGATTATTATCAAAGCTGCTGAACCAGAGAGTTGATACGGTATATATGTGCTCCAGGGGGGAAGACACTGACAGTTCAAGGCCTTTGAGTTTGCAAGAAAACGTAGAGGCTGGTGGAAATGCATATCTGCAAGCACTGGAATTATTAACATTTAGGTGTGCTTACAAGACAGTATTAAGTCAAAGTAAGCAGAAACTAAAAGAAAAACTAAGACGAAACAGGCTACGGTGGTGTGCGCCTACACTTTCATTCGCTCATTTACAATTCATGTCATGTCACCCACCCACCCATACTCCCAAACCCACCCATCTCCCCCCAACCCTTTGGATGTAACATGCTAGAGAAGAAAAAAATACAACATCGCTAAAAGGAAAAGTACGTCATCATTCATAAAGCACATTTCCGACAACGCTTGAATTTACAACACAAAAGCTGATCGTTTAGGTATCTTGAACCATGGGATTATAATGATTTAGATAATGTTTTTCTTAATTCTTAGCTACAACAACATTATAATGTTAGTATAATTAATAGTAATTAGTATTACATATTATGAATGTTATATTGATCTTTACATTTGCCTAGTAAGATGTGCTTGAGTGCTTTGAAAGGCGTCCTGAAAAATAAAATTTATATTATTGTTATATTTTACAAAACAGCACATAAAGTCCCTTGTCAACCCATTAGATTGTTTAGATTGTTTTAACATGAGAATACTTTTGTCTTGACCTAGAAGGGGATGTGTAACCATCAACACTGCACAACATGCACTCATTCTATCAGTATTTAAAGCTTTCAAATAACCTTGGTACAGCCCTGCGCTACTAAAGAACCACTCCACAACCAGTAACACTGACTTCCAAAGTAGCTGTCTGTGGTTGTTAGCGATACATTGGTAGCTGAGAGCTGCCTAGAGCTAGCCCGTCAAGACAGTCTACTGGCTTGATGGATGAGAGTTAAAAGGCAAATCAATAGAGACCAGATCTTAATGAAGAGTGATTTTAATTGGCTTGGTGTTATCGAGGTGTGATTCCTTCCACTGAGTGGCAATAGTAGGACCTGAGCTGTGATGATTTGTTTGGCTTCAATACTGTACAACGTCACGTTCTGTGATTTATAGATTAATTGCATTATTGAAGAATTAGTGATGTCAATGTGTCTGAAAACAAATGTACCTTATTTCTCCAATAACAAATATGATTTTGTATTGATATACACTTACAAATATATTCCCATTTTATAATCATTATTATATTATATTATATTATAATATATTATATTGTAATTATACAATATTATATAATTATTATATTATATTGTAAATGAATGACTTAGCACCTGTGAGTTGGAAATTTGCTTAAGAAATATTATTGCATACTGAATATTCAATACTGATTTTGGTTAGGGAATTAATAAGTGTCACGATGCACGGAGGTACGGACGCAAACGCTAGACACGTAGATAAGCTAAACAAGGTTTATTTACAAAAAGAAACAAAAAGGCAAGAACACGGGGAACAA
>JAODUE010000015.1:1092207-1103968 GCA_027564755.1 Amblyopsis hoosieri
CACACACCTGCTCCAGTGTGGACGAGGGGGCTGGCTACTTCCTGGTACTGCTTAAACAACACACACATGCTCCAGTGAGGACGAGGGTGCTGGCTACTTCCTGGTACTGCTTAAACAACACACACCTGCTCCATTGTGGACGGGGGGATGGCTACTTCCTGGTACTGCTTAAACAACACACACCTGCTCCAGTGTGGACGAGGGGGCTGGCTACTTCCTGGTACTGCTTAAACAACACACACATGCTCCAGTGTGGACGGGGGGCGGGCTACATCCTGGTACTGTTCCTGATAGTGCTGGGGAACAGGTGTATGCTGTGACCAAGGCTCCCCCGCTCTCTCACGCACACACACACACATACACACATGCATGTACTGTACATGTAAATAAAAACAAACGCATACAGAAATAAAACATGCGTGCACACATACACACAAAAATCTACAAACAACACACAAACAAACAACCATGCAAAAACATGGTATTCTCCAATAGCTCCTTTTAAGTGGGACACACACACAAACACACACACAAACTCACACACACACACACACACACACACACACACACACACACACACACACTGTAGACATAAACACACAGTATATTCCCCAGTATCCCTGTTTAAATGGGACTACTAAATACAAGTCCTGGCTTTCACAGCGTTGGAGCCAGGGGGGCTGTGGCCAACCGGGGGAGGGGGCGGGCGGGGGGGGGGGGGCGGCGGAGACAAATCGGCCCTGTGCGTGCCGTCACCCCTGACGGATGGCCGGGGCCGTCCCTGTGCTTTACCAAGAGAGCAGGACCGTGGAACCTTCCGGAAAACAGGCTCATTAGGGGAGGCCAGAGCGATAACGCACGCCGCACCGAGCCGGCCGCTTCGCTCCCAAAGTTTCCAGATTAGTGGATATAGTTTTCTTAATCTGAATGTAAAGCAGTCACTAATGGGTGGCCATGTCTCAGGTGTAATGCAATTTCTGTTTGTTTGGTTCACCTAGATAAGTGAGATTAGGCTGCTATTAAACAAGGCTTTCTCCCGCGGCTGCTAATGACCGGATAATATTTGGAGAGAAAAAAAACGAAAACCAAATGGGTTTTTATCTACGTGGGTCGTTTTCTTATTGTCCTTATTTGTCATTCCAATTAAGGTGAAACAGCGAGTGGGCAGCATTTTTCTTAAAAGACTAAATTAGGCGTTCTCCAATTTGTTTGCAATCATGCCACTGACGAGGTATAGGGCCGGAGCTAAACCACATTGTGCTGTTGAGAGGAGGGGCTCATAGTAGTATTTATGGTTCTGTCGAATCAGTGTGTGTGTGTGTGTGTGTGTGTGTGTGCGTGTGACCTGATTGATTGTCTCGCTTCCAGTTTAACTCTGTGGTGGGAAGAGGGGGGGGGGTTCCTATGTTTGGACACCAGCAGACAATGAGTGAGACACGCCTAATAAACGTCTCTCGCACCCTCTGACCCCCCCCCCCTCCCTCGGCTGTCCGCTTCACTTCAGCTTCACCTGGCCGTCCGAGGGGGCAGGTGGGGGGAGGGGGCCTTGTCCAGACCTTAAGATCACATTGTTGTGGCGTTTTAATTACCAAATGCAAATCAAGGCCAGGACGGATTGTGGACCCTCCCTGACCCAGCATGCCAGTCAAACGCCGGGAGAGGCCCTCCCTCCCTCCCTCCTGCCCACCTGTCTGTCTGTCTGTCTGTCTGTCTGTCCTATCTTTTATTTGCTCATTAAGAAAAAGTATATATATATTATCTTGAGTCGTGAAACCAGCAGGACATCACAAATGGCCGCCAGCAGCCGGCACCCGATTCCTCATCTTTAATTGGTTTAAAAAGAACGAAGCCTTCAACACGTGAGGCGGTAGTTTTCTTGCCTCTCCCTGGGTCTTGCTTCATCCTCGGTGGGGTTCGACCACTTAATGAGCCCCCTCTCTCATTCCTCTATCATCTCCCAGAGAAGCCCCTCTGCCTCACCCACTCCTCTTTCTCCCGTCGTCCGCCCAGCGCCTGTTTGTAGGTGTTAAATTATGCATCAAGCATCTGAATGCTTTGAGGCATGGCTTTAATATCCCCGCGCAGACCTCAGAAGTATTAAGGTTACCGCGGACGCCGATTGTTCTCGTGCGCACCGCTGGCTTTACGATCCAGGGCCTCGGTGTGGCCTCTCGACGGGCGCCGCTTCAGGGGTCTGGACGACACTTTGTGCAACACGGTGGTTTCCTCCAAGCCGAGGGAGAAGTTTACAGCCTAGAGGAATTTGTTTTGTGTCTCAGCTGTCCTTTGGTTGACTTGGAGAGAGAGAGAGAGAGAGAGAGAGAGAGATGGGGACAGAGAGAGAGAGAGAGAGAGAGAGAGAGAGAGAGAGATGGGGAGAGAGAGAGAGAGAGAGAGAGAGAGAGAGAGAGAGAGGAAAGACCGCCTGGCTATGCTTTTGGGGGTCTGTGAGTGTGCATACTCCATGCCATGCAGTAAGTAGCCTTTACACTGCGTGTGACACATACTACAGAATGTTTGAGCCCAGAGTAGTCATATGACAAAGTGCAGTTGATTTGAAGGTTTCTTATTCCATCAGTTCTCTTTACGCTTTAGCGTTTCGCCCTATTATGCTCTGATGCATTCATTTGTAAACCTTTTCTGGCCCCTCCACACATTTAAAACAGACAATGTATTTAAGAGATAAGCTAAATGTTTATATTCTATTTGCGGTATTTTAATTTTTAATAGCATGCATAGAGATCTAGTCGACGAACATTTCCACCGCACATTCTGTCTTGCATTGTATCGTAATGCACTGTGCCTCGCTAAACGCGCACTATATAGTAAAGTAGAAACGCTTATAATAATAATGGCTTTGACAGTGATTTTAATGCTTCCCATAGTGTGCCTAACAGGGGGAGCCATAACAGCTGATGATAGGAGACATAAAAGTCTGTTACGAGGCGGTAGCATTTATTTATAACTCGCCGATGAGTCAAGGCACCTGCTTGTAAAGCCGCCCGGCGGAGCCATTATATCGGTGGCCGTCTAGACACTTGTCATCACGTGCCTGGTGTCCTTGCTGATTGGAGATCAGCTCCCGGAGAGTGGCGTGCGTCCCGCCATGGGGCCGTCCGCTAAGCAGGCCGACAGGGGTGAAATGTCCGGTTTACAATAATGAGGAAGGGGAAAGGGGGAAGGAAGGGGGGGGGTGTAGAGAAACAAGTACCCATCCTTAGACCCACCGCTGAGCCTTTCTTACAGGTGAACTCCCCTTCCGCCTCTCTCTCTCCCTCTCTCTCTCCCTCTCTCTCTCTCTCTCTCTCTCCCTCTCTCTCTCTCTCCCCCTCTCTCTCTCTCTCTCTCTCTCTCTCTCTCTCTCTCTCTCTCTCTCTCCTGAAGCCATGGCTTTCCACCATTCACTTCCAGTCTAATGAGGCCGGTGACCTCTGGCCTGTTCAGCCAAGTCGTCCCCGTGTCCCACCCCTGCTGAGAGTCTCCTTCACCTGGCATTGTGCTGGTTGTGTTCGCAGCACCTTCCAACCAGCAACCCCCCCCCCCCCCCCCGCCACCTCGTCATCCACCCCCATTACATGCCTTTGTCCCTCTGCAATTCACTGCGACTTTGTTTAGCGAGTTAATTTAGCTTCCCCTCCCTGCTGGGAAATCACCGACCTGGTGGAGGAGGAGGTGGGAGAGAAAATGGAGGAGGAGGAGGAGGAGGAGGAGGGGGAGAAGAAAAGGAAGCAGGCTACACTCGATGAAGTGGAGGATGAGGAAGAGGGGCAAAATGGCAGAAGGTGTGGATAAGAAAAGGGGAAGACATTTAAGTGTTACATTTTTGTTTTGTTTTGTTCAAAAGTGACTACAAAAAGCATGAAATGTGTGTGTGTGTGTGTGTGTGTGTGTGTGTGTATTTGCGTGTATGTATGCTTGTGCGTGCATGTGTGTGTGTGTGTGTGTGTGTGTGTGTGTGTGTGTGGAGGGTGTCCTCTCACGAGATTAGATCGTCAACACGGAGGCCTCAGGCCCGGTGGCTCCTAAAGCGCCAAACAAACGCGACAGATTAGCCCAAACAAAGGGATTAGCAATCAAGCGCTATAGGCAGCGAGACGGACCCCACCGACATGTATTATCTTTGCATTCTGAACGGACATCACCAGACAATCCAGCTCCATTTAGCCAGGGAGCTCATCTTCCCGACAGGGGCCAGCGGACACAAAAGCAAACACACACACTTGGCTGCAGGCATCGTCTGGGGAGGTTAAAGTAGGAAGCAGCACTGTCTACATCCTAAATGCTGAGGAACCCAACTTCCTTCCCAGCTAAGCACCTGTAATGTACTCAAGATAATCGCATTCTTTCTCCCTTTATACCAATCTTTCTCACTTTTGCCCGACAGTTGAATATAAACTGTGAGTCGACCGTATAACGACAGGGATGTTGTACTGAGGAGGTGACACATTGTTTGGAGAATTAGGACAAACTGAGGTTCCAGAGGTTGTTCCACGCATGCATTAGCCCAGTAAGCTGATTATTACTGCGGCTGGCTGTAGGCCCAGTATAGAAGCAAAGGACTGATCACTCATCCCTTGGGGTGAGCTGAGACCATGCAGCTAAGTTCTCATTTAGAACAATGTCCTCATGACAGCCCTAGACAGCCCTATAGCCCGTGGCCAGAATAAGTGGAGCCCTAGTTCTCGCACAAACTCAGCGCAAGCTACACCTTCAGGTACCAACCACAGCTGTCGCCTTAACCCCAGAGCTCCAGCACAGGCTTCAGTGTTTTTATGATACACAGAGCTATAGTCTCATAGCAACTTAGCTGTCATTACATGTAGCTATATGATAACAAGGGCTGCATAAGGACATAATCAGAGACCTCTTGAAGGACAACACGCATCGCCCTAAGGGTTTGTTATCCAGAACATTCTGGTGACACATTACCCTCCCCTCGCTATCAGCATGCACAGAGCATTAAATGTCCTTCGTTGTATTCTTTACATTAAGTGTCAGCGAGACCCCGTGGTACGCCATGAACTGTTCAGCTATCATTACACACTTTATCTCACAAGCAACTTGCCGTTCTTCTTGTGAGAGAAAACAGGTTCGGCGATGATGTCAGCCGAGCCGTTGTACCGCACAATGCACCGATACCCTCCATTCACGGCGCGCCTTCGCAAAAGCCGATGTGCCTTATAGGAAAAAAGCTGATGTGCCTAAGCAGGAGCTTTCCCCCACTTGTGTTTGTGCGCACGGAGGAAAATGTGAGAATGTGTGTCCATTGAGAGGTATATGAGTGACAGAGAGGTTCATCCCCAAATGCCTGCATTTCTAAGCACTGCTGTGGGCTGAGCCATCTCCCCTAACAGTGGATGGGTTGTGCATGGGGCCCGGGGATTAAGGGCCTTTTGGCCTTGACTCAGAGTGGCTCTTTCTGCCAATGACAGTGAGCAGTGACAGGCCGTCAGCCGCCGAGAGACAGAGAGACAGTCGCGCAGAGACATCTGCATTCATTCAGGACAACGGCTTATCCGTGCACAAAGAACACGCCCACTCGAAACGCCCTCTCCATACGCACCCGCGCTCTTTCTCACGCGCATGGGACGACAGTCGCTCACACACACACACACACACACACACACACACACACACACACAGAGTCTAGAGCGGGATGGGTCTGCGGAGACAAAAGCTGAACTCCACCCCCCGCCCCACCAGGAGAACACAGTCCACTGGACATACAATTGGGAGCGGAAGCAGATCAGCTGGGCTTGGGCCCAAAAGCAGGAGGGGGAGAGGGACTGAGAAAGAGAAAGGACCTCTCTCACACACACACACACACACACACACACACACACACACACACACACACACACACACACACACCCAGGACCAAATTATTCCAAGTTATTCTGCTGGATGACTGACTTCATTTCCGACCAAAGCCGAGCAGAGGGAAGCAGAG
This sequence comes from Amblyopsis hoosieri, assembly GCA_027564755.1. NCBI lineage: Eukaryota > Metazoa > Chordata > Actinopteri > Percopsiformes > Amblyopsidae > Amblyopsis > Amblyopsis hoosieri. Next base: position 1,098,158 of record JAODUE010000015.1, read on the forward strand.
GCTGGGGGGAGGGTGGGGGCTGGGGGCTGGGGGGAGGGTGGGGGATGGCTGGGAAGGTAACTGTGGTGGGACTGAATGGAAGCACGATGATTTCAATGTGGCCCCTATTCTAGTGAAGGGACAGGGGATGTGCTCAGTGCACGGGCGTCGGGCGCACCCCGAGCCTCCATACACAACTCAATGGCCCCACCCTCCTGCTGTTGCAGCTACAGGACTCCATAACCCCACCCATACACACACACACACACACACACACACACACACACAATCTAGAGAGATGCCCTAAAAAGAACGACTGACCTCGTGCACACGCACACCATAGGACTATATGACACACGCACGCACACAGACACAGAGACACACAGAGAGAGAGAGAGGAGCACGGAGAGGAGGAAGAGGAGAGAGGAGGAAGGGTGCTCTGGGGCAGGGGATAACACATGTGGGGCCAGCGTGCGGTGGAGATCCCGGGACAGCCATTTCCTCTAGCTGACAAAGTGGCCGTTTGTCTCGCCCTGCCCGGGCCCAAGGGCTCGCTGGGCCTCCAGCATGCCATCGTGCCCCGCTCCCCTGCCCCGCTCGCCTGGCCGGGGGCGGGGCTGCTGGTGGTGTGGGGACCGTGTGGGGGTGAGAGAACGCCGGGCGGGAGGAGAGAGGAGAGAGGAGAGAGGAGAGAAAGGATGTGGCCTGAGCCCTGGGCGCTCGCCAAGTCACCCCACCAGCCCCCCCCATCCCCCCCCCCATCCCCCCGCCCTCCCTGCCCTGGCTTCCTCTTTGGCTACACAATGGCCGCTTCTCTGCTGAAATTTCACGTTATTGGATCCTGGGCCGGGAGTAGTTTTGTGTCCTCACAATGTCCAGGCAGTGGAGCATGCTGCAAGGAGAGACGCACTCTGCAAGCTAAGGGCTGGAAAACCATTCCTCCATTCATTAGCATCAGAAAAGAGGGGGAGCCCCCCACCCCCCCCCGGTACCAGGACCGGAGGGAGGCTGTCGGCCTTCATCAGGCTCCGCTAGACTACTTTGTGGCCGTTCGGACTTTAGAGATGCGTGTGTGTGTGCGCGTGAATAATTAAAAAATCATTGGGAAAATAAACACTAGCTACTTATCCCCAATCGGATTCAATAGATTATCCTCCAAAAGGAAAAGGCGGGGAAAGGGGGGGTGCAGGGTGTGGAGGTAAAAACCTTCTGTGTGTGACTCATGCTATGCTAGCTCAAATATCTGGGTACCTTCCATGCTAGCTGGAGAGCTATTAACACAGTTTTAGCCTAGCCTGATATTCAGCAGGGGTTGTCGTTATGAAGCTCTATGCCTGAATCCAAGGCTATACCATACAATAACAGTGTAACAATGCATGTTGAATTGAGCCGTTTGAGCATAAATCAGCTTGGGTATATTAAAATTTACATCTGAAGTTGATAACATGTTAATCAAAGGGGTATTTATACAATGTGCGTGTCTAACTGAGAGAAAAAAATAACATTCAATCTGGGACTCAAGTGTCGATTCCAACAGTGCATCTAATCTGAATGGTGCAAACTAGCTAGCCAATTAGGCATGGTTCAAATCCCTTCAATAACCGGTGGCGAACTGAAGGGAACGGACATACTCAAAACAAACAACAACATGACCTAACATGGATGAAGTGCAAATTTTGACATTGGGCCACCACAAGACAAATCCATTAATAAAAATGAAATAAAAAAAAACACCCCTGAAGCGGGTAAAATGGCTGGAGAAACATTAGCAGATAGTCAACACAACCAGATGACCGACTTAGCTGCAAAACCCAATATGGTTGTGTGTATAGAAAGAGAAGTGAAAGAAAAATTTGCGCTATCTCCTCTCAACACCTCAGGCTGATGGTGAGTCATCTCCCTCACAAGAACATTTAGCTAAGCTACAAACATACTCCGGGGAAAGAAAGAAAAAAGAGACTACTGCTCTGCTGCTGAAATTCTGAGCAAGCCTGCACTTCCCACAGACCTGTATTCTATATTTTCATGTACTTGTCCTCTCAGACAAGTACATTTCCGTCCAAAGTTACTTATTCAAATAAAATAGTAATAAAATAGCTACATATGTACCTCCTTTGAATAAACAAGGTGAGCTGCAGCATGCAATAAAGGAACACTAGTCAATTTCTTAAAATCACAATATGAAATTTAGATTTAAGGTGCCCTAAACTGTATCACATTGTATTTCTCAGAAACAAGATAGCAATAAATTACATCCTATAGCATTTCTATGTAGCTTAGGTGGTAGTAGTAGTGTAGTATCAGGTCAGGTAGTAATTCCGGTTCCAATTCCGATTCTGCTTATCGAATCCGGTTCTCATCAAATCCCGGTTACGAAGAAATAAACATATTTCAAGAGGGAAACTTTTTATTTAGGCTATAATCAGTAAAATGTCTATGTTGGTGAAACTGACAGGATTCAGGAATGTTTCTTTTTCCTTTTATTTATAAAAAATAAATATTATTTTTCTTATAAGCACTAAACAAGACAAGGACTAAACTCCCCCAGAGAGGCAGGTAGAGCTTGGCACTGTGTGGAAGCTTTTTCAATGTGGATAGGTGTTAATGCATTTAATTATTATATTTACACATTGTAAGTTTACAGCATAGAACTATAGTAATTATATAAGAACAGTTTACAAAGGTGAATAAATTAACAAATCACATGATTGACAGCTGGTTTGAACTCAAGAACACTATAACATTTAGGCCTAGGTGCACCAAAGCTGACCTTGTTTGTCAATATGTTACTTACAGTATTAATCTTGTTTAATCGCCAGTCTCATTTCCAACATATCATTTCCAACCTGTAGAATTCTCATCTTCATTTCATGAATTTGAATTTCTGTCTTCTGATAATTCAGTTTATGATTTAATGTAATGACATGGACAATTTTACATGCATTGTCAAACATTTGAGTTTCACTAGGCATAAGCCTATCGGTGTTCAGAGAGCAAAAATACGATCTCTTTATAGACCAGCGGCGGCGTGCATTGCTAACAAAGCTCAGTGTAATTAAAAGACTCGAAAAAACCTTGTTGGCTTATAACGCTAGAAAACTATTAATTGTTTTACCATGGCTTTAGCTCTAGATGGTTATGCCGGTGCTCTACACATAGTTGTGGTAGTTCCCCAACTATTAACTGCACTGTATATCCACATGCCTGTATTTAATGTAATTTATTTAGAAACAAACCTGTTTATTAATCACAATCGCTTATTAACCGCAGTTTATTAAATGTTACATCATCGTGTTGGATACATTTTTATGTAAAACAAAAATTGGTCGAACAAACCTCTTTAATAGATGCACTGGAATTACTGTGATTTAACTTGGCAACAAACAGCAGGGCTCCACAAAATGCTGCTTACAAGAGTAAAAACATGTCTTTTAAAGTTGGCAAACCAAAGAAAGTGTTATATTTAAATAAAATATATTTGACGTTAGCTAGCTAAGTTAAAGTTAACTGACACTCGATAAGTGCAGGTAGGCTACAGTTTAACTGCCGTACAGTGCAGAATAACTGCCATTAACAATTGTTAACCTACATCAATATTATAGAACTAAATTATCTAGCGTTATAATGGAATTACCAGCTTGTATAAATAACTAGTTGACTAGGCCTTGGTAGCCTCTGAATTGTTTTGCGCTGCCACTGTTCACACTTGACAGAGATAAGCAATCGTGATGAGAGTGCTGTCTTGCACTGAGACAGATTCTCTATTTATCAAATGTGCTTTTCAATGTTTTACTGAAACTATGTTTGATCAAAATATGTAGCCACCACCAGTCAGTTTGTTTCGGTGTGGCGGCAATGACTCTGCTGTGGCGTAGAGCCACAGCTAAATGAATGCAGTGTAAACACTGTAGTCTCTGTTGGTAGCACTGACGAGACAGCAGTAGATTAGCTAAATTAGCTTCAAGACAAAACTAAGAGAAGATAGCAGGACCTTAACCAGCATCATGCATGTTAAACTGCAATCAATCAGACAACATTTTTGTAACATTGATTTTCTGCCTTGCGCAAATGCTAACCAACCATTATCAGATTGGGGCTGCTGCTACCCCAACAATGTTCTTCATGCTGCTGTGTTGTGGCACCATAATAAATCAAAAAGAATCCCATATGCGTATCAAACGCCAAAAAACTATTCTCAAACATCAATCAAAGCCACATATTGAGATGATCTTAATTTGAACCACAAGCATTTGGTAAATTAAAACCTTACTCTTGCCATTACTGGGAAAGGGGAGGGGATGGGGGGTTGTAGAGAAAGAGAGGGACCGCAAATTTGGACTTCTGCAGCTTCTCTGGTCTACTTTGATGTAAAAGCAGTCCCCTGGGACCTCGGCTTCTAATCGTCATAGTGACTGCAGACAGAGACTCTCAGACTAGTCCATGTGAGCGTGGAGGCAGAGGTTCTCAGCAGCAAGCTGGAGAGAGCCAACCACCAAACCATGATGATGATCCACGGCTGTGAAGAGAGACAACTATGAAACCAATTGTAAATCATCACAGCATGCCATCTTGTTGGGGTGGGGTGGGGGGTCGCTGATCATCGCGATCACCACCGCCGCCATGCCCTAGTGAAATAACAGCCAACTACACTTGTCTTTCTTAAAAATCAATCATCACATTCATGTAGGCTTGCTAGTTAGCTTGCCGAAATATCTGCATGTCATTCTAAAAAACGTGTGATGGTCACAAATGTCTAACCCAATTTCAGTTAGCAAGATAAGGTGGCATTTTCTGTATAATTCTTAATAAACTGGATCATAAAATAGCTCCTTTAGGGAAAAAAAAAGCTAGAAAGTAACGTTTTCTACAGATGTGCTACTACACTCGAATCCAGGGCCTTGCAGAGATAAACACACGTGACACACATTCCCAGAGAAATAACCACACAAGTGTGCACACACACACACACACACACACACACACACACACACACACACACAAAAACCCCTTCCTGTTTTTCAAAGGAGTTTGGGAACTCAATCAAAGACACAAGGTTTAGAATTTACATCTGTGCCCTTTTATGTGCTGCGTTGTGGCCTCACAGGAAAGACCCATCTCAGCCCAGCTGGCGCAAAGAGCTCACAGCAAGCTCCAGCCTTCATACTCCTGCATGCAGAAACTGAAAAGAATATCCATAACTCAGACACTTACTGCTAAAAGCAATTCACAGAGGTACTGAGATATGGCCTGCAAACATCAGAAACCCTCCACGAGGAAGAAGAAGAAAAAGGAAAAAGAAAAAAGAATAGCCATACTATCTGATGGTGATATATAGAGAGAAGAAAATTAGGAAATTGTTAGGCTGGGCCTAAAAGCCTACATACACAGGCCGAACAGTGAATAGGTCCACACTAGGACTTGATAGTCTTTAAAAAAATGCTCTAAATACACTGCTGACATTTACACTAGTTTATGTCTGCTCCTAAAATACTCAAAGAGGAAATGAAAATTATAAGAGGGAAGTGGCTTGGGTTTAAAATACACAGAATCCAGGCCCAAATCTGACCATGGGAATGGAACAGTCCACCGCATTCATAAAAGGCCTGTTCAGTTAGCTGGCCTGTCACAGAGACAGGCCTTCCATCCAAGCCCTCAAGTTTTATAGTGAATCATTGTCATAAATCATGTAAACATTCCCTACAACAAACTAATACAGCAAACAGGCTCATACAGAACAAACATAGAAAATAAATATAGTAGACACCAAGTTACAATTTACATTGGAACATGCAGGTCATATAAAGCTAAATGGCTAGTATCATGTACTGATAT
>JAODUE010000015.1:1104068-1115310 GCA_027564755.1 Amblyopsis hoosieri
CTCTCTCTCTCTCTCTCTCTCTCTCTCTCTCTCTCTCTCTCTCTCTCTCTCTCTCTCTCTCTCTCACACACACACAACGGGCCTTGACAACACCAATATATACGACCACTGCCCAAAATAAAACAACTAGTAAAGCCCAGTCTTGGTGGAAGCAGTCAACAGCTAGCAAAATACAATCTATGCAAAGGGCCAGGAAATGATTTAGCCATAGGATACAGGCAATTACCAAAGTCATAAAGCACTAGCCCCAACAGCTGAAGTAGCCGCCTTCCTTTGTCGTTTTAAGACAGGATGGGGGTTATTTGGCAGGAATGTGTTTGAGAAGTTCTGCAGCAGTAATGGCGAGTGTAAAACAGCCCCGGGGTGATAAGATCACAACACCCATGTTGGCAGACAAAACGCTGAGCTGTCAAATCAATCACTCAGATAGGAAGAAATCACTGAGGGATCACCTGGCCCACAACTGACAATACCCCAGTACGCAATGAGGCCCAGGCCTGCGCTTGCTTGGTGGACTATAAAAGCATCTGGTGAAATGGCGCTATGTAGGCTCTAGGGCTGGCCCCAAATATTTGATTATTCTGGTATTCATTCGTTGGGTATGTATTCGATTAAAATATTGGGATTCGAGTATTCAGTTTTTCACATTATGCATGCATGTTTTCCCATGAATCCCTACTGTCTCCATATAAAAGTCACATGTTGAAATGTAACTGCCTGACCTACACTGTGTCATCAACACAATTTATTGCAATCACCTCTGTTTATAAGAAAAGAGTGAGGCTATTCATTCAACACACACTCTTATTGGCTAATACAGGAGGTATATGCTATTGGACAGCTCTGACTGGCTCAATTGACGTGTCAATCAAAGTGTCCATTTTGAGCGCATGGCTATGTTTATATGTGCTCACTGAAGGTAGGAATAGTAGATTACTTCTGTTATACTTCTTAATTATAGTTGATTGTTTTTGATTGAGTTTTTGAGAGAGTATTCGAATACTCGTTCAGAAATACTATCAAGTATTCAAAACCTGTAAAATGGTATTCAGGACAGCCCTAGCTCACATTGCCTATTGACAATTAGGCATGATAGCTTTTGTGTGTGAAGAGTTGTGGAAGGAGATTGGATCCCTATTTTGGTAACAGCAACCTAAACCATCTTTGAGAATGAAAACCTATTGAAATTAGAAACAAGTTATTTGACCAGTTGGTTGTCATCAACACATAAAAACACACTAAGATTTGTGTACAACTACAATGATCAAAAACAGCAGAAGGAACCGTGTCGATTAACTGTTAACATCTATTGCACACAGAGATAAAAGCTGGAAATAAAATGGATGCACAGCAAAGAGCCTGATTTTGCAAAAATATTAAACATTAAGGCATGTATTCTCAACCAGTTTGCTTGCTTCCAAAACCAAGCTTCACACCAACAAACCCTAGACTAGACACAAACTATAATTTGACACGGTTCTGCGTGTCTTCCATGCCGTCCAATCTTGTGAACGGAGGCATATCGAGGCCAAGCTGCATGCTCTCAGAAATGGGAGTGCTGCATGTACACCAGTTTGGCTTACCACCTATCAATCAGGATAAACCCCTTTCAAATGATCTCATAATGTATCTGGCAGATATTCAAATCATGTTCAAACTGGAGGGGAAAAAAACAAATTTGATTTACTTGTCTGCGACAGTGTTAATCCATACACTATTCTTTTAGAGTAACATAATTAAATGGCATATTTGTATCATTTAACAAATAGCATTAAATAGAAGGTCCCAGTGAAAACCAAACAATAAAACTATTTAACACTAAAGGAGAGAGATGTCATGTGTAGAGCCTGGCTTTTGAGAATAGTCAAATATTTGTATGATGCAAACATACATCTCTCCACCAAAGGCCAGGATATACTACACTTCAATAACACAAATATGTAGACCTAATAGGCCTAATGTGGATCCAAAACTTGTCTGGCACATGTCAAGCTGGATGAGTCAATATGAGATAGTGTGCACACAAAAAATGTGTGAACTCTTTTGTTTCACATTCTTTTATTTCATCACCAACTACAAATGAGCAGACAGCTCCTTAATATGCCTATTTGTGCCATTGATATTAATCACACAATAACCGAATACATGCTGGAAGACAGTTGAAGGGTGTTAGCCATTTTAGCTGCTGCTTATGTGGTGTTGAAAACAGCATATCACATACACTAAGCGTAATGAATATGTAGTATACAGGCAGAGACGTTTAGTTTAGTTCAAGGACAAAGCGTCCCTGAATGTGTAAGGAAAATTAGTGGCTTTCAGACAGTAGCCTATGCCATGACAATATGGACACGATTGGTAAGATGGCAGATACATGCCTATCAAAATAGAATTGTGAACAAGACCTGATAAATCACCCGATAAATAAAATGTATATGACGCACCTTGTATCTAGCGAATTTAGTTAATTTTCATTAATTCGGTTTCACAGTAAATGTAAAAAAATATGATCATTGTGTGGTCGTCGGCGCAATGCGAAACAGTGTGCAGTGCTGTGAATGGGCAGGCAGGTACTTTATGAATGGAAGGGGTCACGTGACCACAGCACCTCCCGAGCAGATATTTCTCACTGACTGTCAACAAGGGCTGAGCCCATTAAACAATGCGAGTTTGCAAATAAAACACTATATACACGCACAAAACACCATGTGTATAAATTACATTTGAATATGTGTCGCCTATCGTAAACAATTCCACATAATTTGTATATATACGTGCCTTTTAAAACTATGTTTTTATGAATGGAGATTGTGATATGCAAATGAGTGCGATTGAAGAAAAAAAATGGCACCTTCATTCTTTGAACGCTGACATTGCAGCATTTACTTGGAAAGCTTATTTACAGTAAAACTATATAGGTATTTTTTTATAATTTAATCAGTGATGCTCTTCTGAAAACAGCACTACCATAAAGACCAAATATATTGGTAAAATAACGATTTAGAACATTTGTACTAGTCAAATGTGCATATCGAATAACGCACGAACCGATTTTTGCTGGGATGAGTAATCATATATTATATCTTCAGGGCAAGCATTATACAGCCATAATGCCAAATACCCGTATTTTAAAAGACGCAAATGTCCGTGTAATACATGCTCTATAACAATGTCCATACGTTACATTAAAATGTGAATGCAAAATTATAAAAAGAATTAGAGGTTATGAGTAACACGTCCCTATGGCCTATGGCATTTCTCCACATACGTCTTATTCCAATCTCAGGTAGTCAATAGAATCTAATAGCAGCCTCATTTTGATCATCGCCTTTATTATTCCTCAATGAACAAGGAAACAGTGATAACATAAATGCCAATTTATCTGTACAGCGGTTAGACAAAAGCCGTGTAAATACGTAATACCACCACCCGCAATATATTGTTTATCATTGCAGCAATATGTGGTAAATGTAGCCAAGTACTCACTCGTTGTTTGGATTTGTCGAATCTTCGCTCATTTTTTTCCTCACGGGGACCCAGATCCTAGCAATACCATCGACGACGTAGTGACGGCGGGATAATATACCACAAATATCACCATTTTCTCTTACATAAAAATAACACTGTATATAATGATACAAAAGGAAATTGTCTACAATGGAGCATGCATAACTGAGCGCTCCTCTGAAAACCAAGTAGCCTAGCCTAGCCTGCTGGCTGGAACTAAATTGCGAGGAGGAATTGCAACCGATGATTCATTTTGTCTTCCCTGGAAGTAAAATCCGACCATAACAAATTACACTTCTGCATGGTCCTCTTCATGAAACACCGATCCGGGGATTTCAAAAGATGTGCAGATCCTTAGAAAATGTACAAACTGTACACAACATTTGGCAGGTTATTTATCGCTTGCTGTCGAGCATCCATTCGCCAACTTCAGGTCCAGGACAACACTTGAAAAGCGCTGTGCAGCTTTGCTCCGTCAACGTGTCCGAGTAATTTGCGGTAAAGCCTCCACAGCGAGAAAATGTTCCAAGGGTTTTGACTATGAATAAGGAGATATGAATAACCAATATCTCGACGCAATTTCCATTAGAAGTTGCAGTACATCTGCTCTAATCGAACTCCATTTTCAACTCGGGGGCAATGAAACATCGGAAAACTGGGCGGATGTGTCGACCCTCGCTAAAGAAAATGAGATCCTTCCGCGACGTAGCAAAAACAAAACGCAATAAAAACGAAATTACCACTACGATCATATAACGTACCGCACCCAGTCGAACATTAATACATTTCATGTTGCTTAACGCTATATTAAAATAATACAATTCATAACTGAATATGTATCTTATAAAGTTGAGGTAAAGTAGTCCCTCACTTCCCAAAAGAAGTTTCCCTTCAATCACGCATTGATACATAGAAGAGGGGAAGCGTCTCACTGTGATAGCACGCAAAGTAGAAAATAATCTGGAGGAAGGACTTAACTAGTGAATGTGTGACACAGACACACACAGCCATTAATACATTCTGTTGTTTGCTTTCATTCAGATGCTTTACTCTGGTCGACCGCTGTTCTTCCACTGGCTTAATTCCAAATCTGAAATTATTATGGAAAGCTTCAACACGCAACCGACTAGTGCAGCACATGGAATTACATCAGATGTCCCTTCAATATTTCTCTAGCTAAAGTATAATTTGCATTTGTAATAGGCCTATTATATTCTATATAAAATATGTTATATTATATGTTTTACTTTACTTAGGCCTACATATGCCTGTTGTGTATAGCCTATATCACAATAACTAATATGGTGTAGCCTATTAATAGTGTGTGAACATATAAATAGGCAATGCGTGCAATGAAAAGGGTAGTCTATACGAACATGACTATAATATATATACAGTATATGATAGTAGGATATTTTATTGGCATATCTCAGCGAGTGGCTTTTCTAACTCCTTATTTACATGGCCATGCAATAAGCTACACAATATAAAGACTATCATTCTTGTAACTCTGCCCCACCCTACATCCCCAAGAACACATACTGTACATATGAGTGCGTGAGCACGCACACCCACACACACACACACACACGCACACACACACACACACACACACACACACACACACACACACACACGTGCATGCATACACATGCCTTTTCTTTTGTACAAGTTCAGTTGTTGGGTGTTTTTTCAACAGCTCCCAGCAAAACCCCATTCATAGACTTGAGATTGATCAGGCACAGACTGCTTAACTACATAGTCGCCACAAAATCAATGTACCTATGAATCTTATTTTCAGAATGTGTTAAAAGCCTTGCATGCTGAGCAAATTCTTGGCCTGGTTGCATAAGACTTAAATGCTATTGGATTTCTGTGCTGTGTGGAATGGCAAGAGATCAGGCTAAATGATTCTGCCTGGTTGTCATAGTGACAGTATGTTGTGTGAGAAGTTTCTTTGTATTTTACTGGCTCTGATACAGCTTGTCGCTGGGCCTTATGCTGTAACCATATATGCTAGTTTGTCGCTATGTCAATGATAGAGCAAACACACAGTTTACGACCCATGTCAAATGCATGTCGACTTTGACACACCTTGTCAATGCTTTCAAAAATGTAATTTGACTTCAATTAGACTTGACCAGGAGGGTTTCTTAATGAGTCATAATCTGCAGATGGACCATAGAGCAAAGGTGTTAAGACTTATGACAATAATATAAAATACTAATAACAACAAAATGTCCTATCTGTCATATAATTGGTTTATTTATGTACAGTATGTTTTCCTGAATCCTTAATAATTATCCTATAGCCTGAATGTTATTTTAAAACTTAAATGTTATTAAATGCAGACATGCACCATTTAAGTGTTAGGAGCTCACCACCCTCACGTTGAAGTATACATAAAGTAGCATCATGGCTCTTATTGAGGGGAAAAACACAAATGACCATCTTCACTTTGTCCCACTAGCAATGCCTTTAGAATGTTTAATAAAGTATTCAGAGTTCAGGAAGTCAGTATGCGTTCTCATCTCACAAATATGGTTGGCCTGATGCATTTCCTGTGTTCTTCTCACATAACACAGCATACTAGGCAACAGGATGTTTATCTCGCAGTCACCTCTTTTGACTTCATCCACTTTGTCCATCAGGGTCATCGCCATTCTTTTCAATGCAGTGAAAAGGCATTTCTGTATATTCCAGAAAATGTGTCAGGCTATGTGTCAGGCTATAGACAACCATATGAGAGAGATGGCTTTAGCTTTGTTTGTGCCAGCTGCAAATATAATCTACAATATACTGTAGCATAGTGTACTTATAGTGTAATATATGCAATGTATGTCATAATAATAAATGAATGTATACTTTTAAGTATATTATATTGCTGACTGTTAAACATTTTTAACTTTTCTTACCTAAATTGACAGCTTGACAGAATAACCTGAGATTGTTGAAGTCTCGTAACTCATAACTAAAAACTACCAATAATTTAGTGATAAAGTATGTTCAATATATGTCTTATTTTGTATGTCTGCTCTCAACAGAAAGTCATATTAAGAAAAATGATAAACATTTATGAAGAGTAAGTATGTACGGTATTTTAACCACCATGCAACAAAGCTGTTTTGAGGGACAAACCAGTCCAGCTACTACCAAAATAGAAAATAGAAAATAGAAAATACTACACTATACTACAAGGCGGCATATTCTATTTAAGGAATCTAGCAAGAGTTCGCTATACCCATGGACTGGACGATAGTGACCTCAAAACTCTGATTAGCCATTCTCAACAGCCCTCACAACAATAGAAGATTGGTGAACCTCTGTCTTTGTGAAGTCATTACAGAAAGGAAACCATCACTTTCTGGGTGGTTGGAGGAACAGTTTACAAAGACCTCAGTGCTTGGTGGCCAATGGCTCATTTTGGTAGATTTTGATACATTAATCAATTTAAAAGGCAACTAAAGCAGCATTGTTTTGCCCATCCCTTTCTTCAGTATAACAAAATGTATGTCCAAATGTCTTTATACCGTAGGTGCCTTCTCCCATTCAAAACATAAATTGTCATTAAATTCAGTGTTTTTTGGAGACATGTTCATTCATATGTTCATATATTCATACTTGTGACTGGTCCACTTGAAAATTGCAACTTTGTTTTGAAGTTTGTGAAATGGTAAGGGATGGGCAAAATCTGTATGTGTGGTTTGTTGTCAGTATCAAGTTGCATATTATCGAAGTAGTTAAGTTAGGTAAAATCACTGAGACGTGTAGGCCTTTAATCTTTTTGTAGAGGATATGTGATCAAATGTGGCTCAACTTTACAAACTCTACAAACGTAACATTTTCCGTGGCACCCTTCAGTAAATGTTAACTGCAGGACTCCTGATTCCACCCAGGCCTAAAGATGGGGCCCGAACAAGAGGTGTTGATTTTTAAAGCCCTGGCAGCTGAGCACAACAATGCATACCTGTGATTACAGTGGGCCTGGCCTTGGAAGCCCGCAACTGTTAGGAACGCTAATTACAGGGTGCTGAGCAGATAAGGTGTCGTGGCTAGAAGTAAAGGAAATTCAAGGCCCTTAAGGGATGGTTTACTATTGACTAAAAGTTGTGTGATCTAGCTCACTCTCCCCCTCTCCCAGAAGTTTTAGGATATTCCTAATACTTTTTGGAACACTGGCTTCAAAAACTTTACCCTTAAATGTTCACAATTGTAAAGTGCAAGGATATTCAGTTTTGTGGTCAGTTGGGTTATCTGACTGGAGGTTTTATCTGTCTAACATTTAGCCAACATTTGTCACATAAAACAAGACATTCATATTTTTTGATTGGAACTAATCTCCTCAGATTTATTTTCCCATTTCCATTTAGACGGCCAGTCAAGTTAGGGCATATACAAATAACACCAAAAGAAACAGTATGTGCCAAGAGACAAAAGTGTCCAAAATTACATGTTCTCATTCCCAACTTGTCAAATATTGCAGCTTGGTTAATGGCCTTTCTCGTAAATTTTCGATGCGTTAGAAAGCCTTTGACGTGTTAGGATGAAGATTTTGTTCATAGACTGTTACGGCAAGGCTACGGAGTTACCACAGGTTTATTTTTAGCTATATGGGCATGCAATCTAAGTGCAAGTATTAGCTCCTGGTTGTAGATAAATAATACAATGGAGACATGTTAAAATGTATTTACCTGAAATCATAAATTTAAATAGTTCAGTGTAGGCTATGTGCAGCCTATGATTTCAATAAACCTGTAGTAACTCCATGGCCTTGCCGTAACAGTCAATGACCGAATCTTCATCCTAAAACGCATTGAAAATTGACGAGAAAGGCCATTGACCAAGCTACAATATTTGACGAGTTGGGTATGCTAACATGTTACCCAAATACCAGTTGACAAATTAAATGGGGTCCTTTAAAATAGGAAACAAGAAAGTTGTCTCAGAAGATAGCTGTACTAGATGAGTAGATTAGTCTTGTGACAAGAAACAATAATGCTATTTTAAATGGGGGGTAATTATGGCTGTGATGCCCTTAAGAGAAATGCTTTAGGGTTGCTTCAGCTGTATCAATTGTAGAATCAGAATTATGTCAACATACGTAAAAACACTCAGGAAAATAAGTAATGTTCTGTGCTCTGCTTTGGAATGTTAAACTAGTTCGCAGAATCACAAAATCAACGGGGTCAACGGGCCAGAGAGATACATTTAAAGAGAAAGGAAACAGCTTCCTTTGTATTGAATTATGCAATCAGTCTACATCAGGTTATTAAAGGGGCCGCATTATCCAGAAATCCCCATGTGGTTAAAACCAGCATTACAAAAACTTGTTGTGAAACTCTAGAGAGTGCACCCCCTCCCCCACTGAGTGTTGAGTGGCTGGTACCTCTCTCTACTCCACCCCTGCATAGCTCACCAACGTAAACATAAAGTAAAGTAGAGTAAAACCAAGAGTAAACATAAACAATAAACTGGGGCACACACAATTGTGGGGTCTTACAGAGCCAAGCCAGCCTTTACTTGCTATTAAAGTCTGGGACACAGTGCTGGCTTATGGGGTCAAGATCCGCCTACTTGACCGGCGAGGTATTTTGATTGACATGCACGATGACTACATAACTCAATGAGCAATTCAGACGTTAAACTTTGTTAAGAAACGAAACGACGTTTTGCTGTTTGCAGGTAAAGTCTGGAACCACAAAATGTATGCCGTAACGACAGTGCAAATACATTTCAATCAAACTTCTTTACATACAACTGGACTACGTAGCATTATCTCACCCAATAGGACTGTGTGAAATCAGCTAGAGTGAAAACAAAAATGTACGATGTGCGCTGATGTCGTCATCTTGGGATAAACTTTAGCTAGCGGCTGATTGGCCTACTCGTTTTCTAGACGCGATACGTTTTTGCCATGAGGGGTTACAGACAGATGCTTGTAGCTATAAATGAAATTGGAGGAATGGGAGACATCGTCGTCCCACCGTCCACTACCCCATCACCCTCCCCACCCAGAGACGCCATCTCTGATCTCCGTCTGTCCACTAACCTCCCCCTCTCCTTCCCCCCAGAGGCGATGTATTCGTCCATCCACTAACCATCCACCTCTGTCAGAAATGACAATTTATCTGTCGCTCGCTCTCGCTCTCTTTCTCTCTCACCGCGGGAGACTCCCGGAACTTCCGGGAGACTTGGGATGTCTGAGCTCGCGAGATCAGGACGGTCTCACGAGGCTAGGCTGTTTAAAAAGTAACTCATTTGAAAGTATAATTTCTGTAAAAAAACAAACAAACCCTGCACGGCAGTCCCTGACTTCTGAACCAGAGAAATAGGAAACAGAATTGTTTTTGGCCATAGCTGTTTTTTTATTTACTCCTACTGTGCACTAGACTCCGTTACTTCCGATCGTTTGGGTTGTGTGCGTGGGCTTGATTGAAACCTGATCTCGCCGGGGAAGCTGTGTTTATAGCTTGAGGTGGACAGGCCTTTGTAGCTGCCTGAGGGGTGTTTATTTGGGCGGCGCATCAGTTGGCTTCCCTCTAATCATCCTCCGGTCCCACAGGATAGAGGGGATTAATGAACATGTTGGAGAGGAAGTTGCAGATGACTGTTTACCATTCACATGGGGATGACAAGGAAGAGCCTGAGACCAAGGAGAAAAGCGTGTGCCCGTGTGTGTGTGTGTGTGTTAGAGAGAACATTCTGTCAGATTATTTTCCATCCTCCCCTTAATGTCAGCGATAAATTTAAGGCCGGACACACGCCTCTGATTTGACTCATTGCATGCATATCACTTCATACACACACACACACACACACACACACACTCGCCAACATAACATGTACGAAGGTGTCATTATTACTCATCTCAAATCTCAGTTTCTCTCTACAAAGGACAGAACGACACAGATACATTTTTACTGCGTGGTCTCGAGACATCTCCTTTCCCCGCCAAGCGAGGATAAATGACTGACTGAAACCACTGAGTCAGACGTGACTCCTTATCCCACACTTTTGGGAGAATATTCTGATATTTTCCCTTGTTGTTCCAGAAGGCATTCCTCCAGTCATAGCCGCCTACACACACATGCCCGCCACGAAAGCCCAGCAACAATATGTTGTCCACTTGCCCTCCCCTTTTCAGCTGTGTGTACCCCCCACCCCACCCTGATCTGCCCATCCGTCCGCCCGTCAGTCCTTCCTTCCCTCTCTTCGGCCTCCTCCACTTAATCCTCCCACCGCTCATCTGCGAGCCACAAGCACCCCTCCATAAAGGGGCGCATTGTGCCCAGATTATTTGATTGTTTTCAGATGTCGGAGCTTTCCTACACAAAGGAGGGAAGAACAGGGGTTTGTCCGAAAAGCCCCGGGCCTGAGGGGGCCAGCGGATGGGTGGTGGGGGGAAGGGGAAAGGGGGGAAGAAGGGGGATGAGAAGGGAGAGAAGGGGTTTTCTCCCAGGGGGAGGGTCGGGGCGCTCGGGGAGCGGACACACGAGTGAGGAAGTGACCCCTGCGACGCCAGATTACCAACAATGCCCGCTCTCAACTTCTGCAGTGCCTGTTGTGGAATGTACCACTGTCACCGCAGCCGGAGGGGTGTCTTGTGTGGGGGAGAGCGGGGAGGGCTTACTTCTCTTCCCTCTCTCTCTCTCTCTCTCTCTCGCGCTCGCTCTCTCTCTCCCTCGCGCGCGCGCTCGCGCTCCCTCGCCCACGCTCTCTCGCTCTCTCTCTCCCGCAG
>JAODUE010000015.1:1120471-1141332 GCA_027564755.1 Amblyopsis hoosieri
GGAGATATAATCTCTCCACCTAGTCCTGGGTCTTCCCCGAGGCCTCCTCCCAGCTGGACGTGCCTGGAACACCTCCGAAGAGAGGCGCCCAGGGGGCATCCTTACCAGGTGCCCGTACCACCTCAACTGGCTCCTTTCGACGCAAAGGAGTAGCGGCTCTACTCCGAGTGCCTCACGGATAGCTGAGCTTCTCACTCTATCTCTAACAACTGTAGCAATTTGTTTTTAATGTGTGGGGTGGAGCTTCTGAGGGAGCACATTATGGCATTGAATGTAGAGGTGGTTTTGTTTTGACTGAGTTTAAATATCAACAAGCTTTATTAAGGACTGCAAAGAATGATTAGTTGATCTATTTTGGATTCTCTACTTTACCAGAGACAAGCTAGCAAAGAGCTGCACACACAGGGGTCTCATTTGGGGCTAATTTGCTGCAGTCTCAAGACTCATAGCAACTTTATACTTATTTCTCATATTTTATTTCAACACAGAACCAGGATCTCAATATTTGTTTTCTCGAATAGGACAAATACACTGGGTAAGGGGGAGAGGAGTAGTGGTGGTGGTGGAAGCGAAAGGGAAGGAAAACGTGTGGTGGATGGGGGTATTCTGCCATTAGAGCCTGATGCATTGACTCAAGCCGTGGCCTGAAAGCCAACTCAGAGCGCTTCCATTCACACTGAAAGTGGCTTTATGTGGGCTGACAGTAGCAGAGCGCGGCATGACAGCGCCCGGTGGTCACATGGGCGCAGCCTTCTAGGTGGCCTGGCTTCCTCTTAATTTACAGCCTTCAACAAGGCGCCGCAATGTGGACGTCTTGTCCTTTATACAGTGTGCAACGTCTGTCCTTCGCAATGTCGCCTGCAAACGTCTCATCTGTATTGAATATGGCACTGTACCATCTCTCTGCTTGAGTGTTTGCGTGCTGGTTTGCGCGCACAAAAGCAACCCTGTAGGATACAGTTGCGTAAGGCTACTACAGTACCACTCATCATGGTTTGGCCTGTATTCAGTTAGCCTATAGGCCTACCTGAGCTAGCTGTTGCTCAATGTGTACGTGATGTGATGAACTGTTTGCGCAAAGGCGAGGAGGGTCACGTGTA
Source organism: Amblyopsis hoosieri (assembly GCA_027564755.1). NCBI lineage: Eukaryota > Metazoa > Chordata > Actinopteri > Percopsiformes > Amblyopsidae > Amblyopsis > Amblyopsis hoosieri. The sequence continues at coordinate 1,121,572 of JAODUE010000015.1, forward strand.
ACTAGTAGGCTAGGTATGTGAATGAACAAACATCAGTCCTGTTGCTAGGTGAAATATGAACCGATTGCTGGACAATTACTTTTTGTGGTCTGTACTGCCATCAAGTGGGAGAAAATGTAATTGCAAATATTGTTAATCATAATGTACAATATAAAATGTAGGCTAGGTGTCGACGGAATAAATGATTGATCAACATTGAGCAACATTTTCACATTCAACATTCTTCAATAAGGTTATTCAGTAACATACACACGAGATGCCGAAGACCAAATGGCATGTCATTGCTGGACAATCCAGTCTGGCAGTAAAAGAGTGTTTACGATTTCAACCACAAGGGGGTGGTAACGTAACCATTGTTACATTTTTCACATAATGTAATAATCGTTACGTTACCACCCCCATGTGGTTGAAATCGTAAACACCCTTTTTTTCTCATAGTGGTTTAAATGACCATGGTACTGTAGGCGGTCTACCTACCCTTTCTATATCCACATCTGTCACAAATAAGCATTGTATGACGTGGAAAGAGAAACCTTTTTAACAATTGTGTTGATAAACCTTGTTTATTGTTTAGGCACTAATTAAAAGCTTTTAATTTCATTTAATTTCCTGATAATACCTGTTGCTTTGTCCAAAAGTTCCAAACATTTCTATTTACAGTATTTTGCAGACCGTTTTATCCAAATTAACTAGAATTAGTAAATTCGTCAGTAACTGAATCAGTCATTTCAGCTATTGACAATTAGGAAGATTGTATGCAAACAACATTCTGTTCAATACATTTCAGCAACTATGGACCGGTTTCACAGACATGGATTAAGCCTAGTCCTAGATTTAGAAACATTGTTCCATGGAGATCTTCATTGACGTTCTCATTTAGTCTTGGACTAGGCTTAATCCATGTCTGTGAAACTGGCCAAATGTCATCAGGGTTAACATATATCATTCAAACCTCATGATATATTGAGGATTGAATATTACATTCAGTCCTCGTCAAAAATCGTTTAGCAATTATTATTCTAATTGATAACAGTTTCAATTACAAAAAATCTTAATTTTCTAAGAGCAGGGTATTTGTTTTCTTCTCTTTTCTAAAGGTAAAATAAGACGCTTGCTAACTTTAAACTCAAACCAAAGCAAAAATAGATCTCCCTTCAATGCCATATGGGTGCTCCCTCAGAAGCTCCGCCCCATACATTGGAAATGCATTGTGAAGGCTAGAGCATTGATGTTGTCAGCTATGTTTGCCACTTTGTTTGTGTTCCTATAAAAGAGCCAGTGCTGTGTATTAGTGTAGATTGTGTCGCACGCACAGAGAACGCTAAGTCTGCGAGGAGATATTTCGTGAATTTGACAAAAGTGTATTAGCTTACCTTTAAATGTGTAGTCAGCTATCTCATTGTAAGCTAATACACATTTAGTAAAATTCACCAAATATCTCCTCGCATTTCGCTATCTTATCGTTCTCTGTGTGTGCTAAAAAAAATGATCTGATACTTCTACACAGCCCTGGCTCCATAAATAGGAACATATACAAAGTGAACACCACTCACAACAACAAAGACATCATTCTCTACTCAGGATGCAAGATTACTCCACTATATCCATTGCACCTTAACTGTAAGTAAAATACATGGGAACACTTGGGTTGGCTGAATACTGTTGTGTTATATAAACACGCTGTAAAAGGTATGGTAGCGGAGGCCAGTAGTACGGCTAATAGTGATGCACGGCCGCACCAACTGACCCGTTATGAGAGCCAACCCTCACCGCCCGACCCACATATGCGTTCATCAACCACTTTTCCAACAATGGATTTAAACATCCATAAGAGATGTAACTTGCTGGACTTAATTTTGCCCCGCGGCCTTTAGCAAAGACTAGCTTGTTTACACTGTGTGGCCATTGCAGGTATACGGTATATGCCTAATGCAGGCCAGTATATATTCACTGCTGTAGTTCAAGTGGTTGTATTTTGTTTTATGTGCCTTGGAGATACTGTACTAATGGCAAATCTATCATGGAGAAAACAACAAGACAATAGTCCACTTCTATAGCCCTTTTTCTGGGCCAGTTCTCCTCAACCGTGTCTGGAATTAACTTTGCACCATATTATTAAAATGCTGCAATAGTTTGAAGCTCAGATAATGCATGCCCCTCCCATTTATAGTATGTGTGCGTTAGATCAATTACAGAGTATGAGTTTAATCTGATGGAATATTTGTATACTTAATTTGTCATATTGAGACAAATATATAAACAATATCTGGGATTATCTGTTTTGCAGCAATATTCCTAATTTGGCAACCTCTCCATGTTACCTAATCCATTCCAACCCATTAATGGAACCAGTAAGACTGAATTTGCTTATTTTATGATGTTGAAATATTTCTCAAGTTTATACCATTTGAATCCATTTGCTAGGTTTGGGAAAACGTCATATTTGTACAAAATAGAAGACATCGAAGCGCAAACATGGACAAACCTGGAGGTACTCCCACACACCAGTGCATATTGGCAGATGGAGAGAGAAAGCTTTCAGCAGCTGAATGAATAACCCCTCCACTCGCCCCAAAACATCCACAGCACACGTGCATCTCCTCCAGGCACTCTCTGCCAACAGTCCTTTGATCACCGCGATGTGTTCATCCTGTTCCGAGGAGGGATGAGTATCATTGTCATTTAACACACCACATCTTATATGGAAAAACAACGTTTCCAAGATATTTCACATATGTGCAAAGACGCACGCACTTTAAAGGCCTCCTCTCCGCCTGCAAAATGTTATTGGCGATTTGGCAAGACATTTGTCAGCTTAATAACGCTGAGTGTATATGAAAAGGATCACGCATGTACTTGATAAGAACTTCTTCCCTGCTGCGTCATGTTCTGGTACAAAATGTTAATTTTTTTTACCCCTACTACATCCGTACGGTGTGGTGACTGTGTGAGTAGTCTTGTAGTGGTGAAAACTTTGATGAAAACGTTGATAACAGTGTTATCAGGCAAGGTGGTTTGCCAAAAACCACACACTGTAGGTTAGCCCTACAGCCTGAACAGTCATTGCCAACGATGTTAACATTTGTAACCAGGAGCTATTTTAATGTGCATTTGTGAAGTCACATCTCACATTAATATCACATCAACTTAAATTTAAATTTGGAATACAATAACAAAGTATTTCTTTAAACTATAGCTGGTTGAGATGTTTGCAGTACTATGTAGTATCATGCTGAAGGTGGTTTCTAAGCATTTCACAAGTGTCACTCACACAAAAGCAGTTAATGATAAACCTTATAGATTCGATAAAATACATACATTTCTAGAACTGGGAGACAAGCAGGGAAGGTATGAAGCTATCTGCTTCCCTTCTCAATGATCCTGAAAATGGTTTTCATTCCAGCACACCACCAGCCACGCACCCGTGCAATCATGCACGCACACACACACACACACACACGCAGGCTATCATTAGTGACTCACAACAGAACATTCTACAGTACATTCACTGCAGGAATTGCGCTGGCATAGGACACAACATTAGTTGCAGTGACACAACATGTACACTAGAGGGTAACGTTGGATACATTTTATTGAATTATAACATGACATATTGTGTGAATGGATATGTTACTGTAAGAAAATATCTTACAAATTGTAGGCTTAAAGATCAACATATAAAGATCAAACAGTGAGACTGGCATTATCAAAAAAAAATAAAACAAATATTTCAGTGCACTATACATTTTTCTCAAATGTAGGGTTTATCTAAAGAGAAAATGTAGGGATACTGTGAAAAATATTTGTTGATGAATGCATAATTTATTATACAGTATAAATCCCTAAATGAAAATAATCCAGACAAATATTTCCGCCTATTTGAAGGAGCAGTGTGTTCTGTTCACAAAATGAACAGTATGCTTCTGCGGCATTTCTTGAACTATGTTTAATCAACTTTTTACTCTCTCAAACGAAGTGATCCCTATTCCTGGGCTAAAGGGGATACATTATATTTCACTTCATCCGGGATAGTGATGTTTGTTTACAAAGAAACCGTCTTCCCCCTTCCCCCCACCAATATACTGCAGTTTATCAGAATGGGACAACATGGCTGCACATTACATGGAGCAGACAAAATTATTAATGGCACTAGTGCTCGTAACCATGTGTTCATATTTTGGTGTAGCATGCGTCATATTTAATATCCATGGCAACAACAGCTGACAACAGCGAAACCAATGTGGAAGACATTCCGCGCCTGATGTAAGAAAATATTATCCATTTACCTTGTCTTCTGTTGACAAAGCTTTAAACATTTACATTTGAGCTATTAGATTACTTCATACAAAGCAATTTACTTTATTAATGATATAAGGTCAATTATATATTATAAGGTCAGGGATATACGTTAAACCAATTGCTGATGCTAGAAGATACAGGACGTGTTTTGTTACAAAAGACACAACATTTCACAATCTTAAAGGAGACATGTTTGGCCTTCCATGTACATTCTCAGCACATTAAGTGCGCCACAACTGCATGAAACAAAATCCAGAGGTCCCAGCGAGCCTGACGCCTCATCACGCTCTCTGAACTCTGCTGCTCCGTTCACTTCACCTTCAACTGCAGTCTAGCAGGGGGAGGAGGAAGGGGAGGAGGAACGGGGGTGTCGCGGAGGCGCGGGTGGTGGTGGTGGGGCAAAGGGATATGTGGGGAGGAGGGGGGGGGCAACATTAAAAGAGGAGGTTCACCCTGTGATAAACACATAGCTACATATCCCACTGGAGCCACCGTCTGAAAGAGCAGCCCCTTGCTAAACGCAAGCTTGTCTGAGCCGCGCCACTACAAGGGCAGATGCCGCGCGGAAGTCGTGTTTTGTCCCTAGGTTGTTCGTTTGAGGGCGTTGGAGGATTTTTCAGCGTGCGTCTCTGTACCCCCACAGACCCCATTCGGGGAGGTGGGGGGGGTTGCATTGCTTCGCAGACGTGCCACATCTCTTCACAGAAGACCGGCATAATCACGGTGGAGGGGAAGGGGGTGGATGAAACGAAAGGAAGATGTGTAAAGCATCATATACATATGGCACTTTATATTGTACTCCTTTCAGGTATTCTTATGGGTGTTTTGGTTTCCGTTTTGATTTTGCACCATGGTACACACGAAGGGAAGCATGCCGCCGCGCATACTTCAAAGGGGGCCCCGGCAATCCCACATAGACAGACTACGTTTCAGCGCCGCACGCTGCACTCGTCTCAATCCCGCTGCACTGTTGTTCAGGGAGGAGAGGAGACCATGGCTCCTCATTAAAAATACTACGGTTTCCTCCCAAGATTACACCGTTATGAAGAAGACGGCATTAAGGAGACAAAGGAAAAATGCACATTTTTACAAAGATTGGAACTGTCAAATAAAACATACAATTGAAGAGAGCTCAAAACAACCCCCACCACCCCAGAAAACGACAAAACATTATAAATAAAAATGATTGACGCATTGTTTACAGAGCAGACTTCTTTTCCCCATGTCAATTTGAATAGGAATTTGACGAATATGGGCCTCCGCTGTTTACACTCAGGGAACCTGGGCAAGGCATCGGGTAGCAGAGAATTTGTCACATGACGTGTGTCTTGACAGATCTTAAATGGGTTAAAAGGCCAATGTGAACTCCACAGCCTTGTACAGACTACAGACCAGGCTTACATATCCGACACACATAGCATAGGCCTCCCAGAGATAGGCGACAAGAAAACTGCTCAGCATCAGAATGAGGGTCGTGTTCTGGAACATTCTGCGATTGTCTCAAGGGCCTCCGATGTACACCTACATGTGATGCCAACATTTCCTGCACGTGTGCATCTGGCCGCTCGCACTTGAGCCTGTCGGAAAACGAAGCGTCTCTGAAGTCGGGGGCAACACTGTGTGTGACCTGTGACCTCAAGCTATCTCCCGGCCTACAGTATGTGCTCACACGACCTCGCTGGATGGTCATGAAGGGTGGATCATGACCAAAAGAACTAGATCACGGGTACAAGCGGCCGAAATGGGTTTTCGCAGGAGGGTGGCTGGCTTCTCCCTTAGAGATAGGGTGAGAAGCTCAGCTATCCGTGAGGAACTCGGAGTAGAGCCACTATATGTTCAAAGTGACCTGTAAACTATAGATTTACATGCATGAAAAAGAAGAGTCTGACTCCACATCCATAACGCCACAAACAACCACAGGCTTGAATAATGTGTAAACATACAGTATATACCTTTCAAGGTCTTTACATTTAAACTGGAATTAATTCTACCTAAAGCTAAATGCATAGACTGAAACTATTGAACAGGAGGATTTTTAGATACGCATACTGTATGTTATTCAATTCCCCATTTCACCCAGTGAACTCTTCGAAACATGTTTTCAGTGAATACCTTCAAATAGAATTCATTAGAAGCTGGCCAGCAGTGTGAGGGTAGCAAGGGCTGATACCGTCTCTCCGGTAAGGGTCTCTTCGGGAAGTCAAGAAGCCTTTATTAGCCAAGCCAGGGGTGGTGCACTTTCATTTCCTGCTTTTAATGGAGCAGGTCTCCGGGTCCATACGTGGGTCAGTGGGAGACTTTATCTCCGTAATGTCTTTGTGTTTCATTTTTTGTTTGTTTGTTTGCTTGTTGTTGCTGCTCTTGCAGAAGAGCAGTTACATGCACGTGAGCTGCCAATCTTCCGCGCCGCTGATCAACATTCCAACAACGCGCATTTGTCACACACCAAATAGGACACTATCCTTTTCATTCCTTCAGCGTCAGCCCAGCTTATAGAGCTTCTTTTTGCTTTTTTTCTTCATTATTACCGTTTGCTATTTTTATTATTGTTTATAGGCGCCATGCATCACATCGCTGCATCCAATCCCTTTGGCTGTATACAGAATGCTCTGTGTGCAGAGGCTAATAATCTCTCTGTCCTCCAGCCTACCTTACCTGTATTGAGGCAGCGCAGGTCGTCTGCAGTGACTCGGTGTGCATAAATAGGAGCCGGGCAGAGCTGTACTGTACCATACCATCACATTATCTAGGTCAACGCTGCTCTCCAACCAACGGCGCCCCTCCTGGTCGCCATGACGCCTGCCTACTCCCGGTTACACACTGACCTGATTTGGTGGAGTGAGTGTGATGGTGAGGCTGCTGCTGCTGCTCTCTCAGGCGCAAGCACACACACACACACACACATACAGTATGTCATACAGGAAAACACACACACACACACACACACACACACACACACACACACACATATACAGTATGTCATACAGGAAAACACACACACACATACAGTATGTCATACAGGAAAACACACACACACACTCACACACACACACAGTATGTTATACAGGAAAACACACACACACACACATACAGTATGTTATACAGGAAAACACACACACATACACACACACACACACGTATACAGTATGTTATACAGGAAAACACACACACACAGCCACACACACACACACACACACACGCACACACACACGCACACAGGATAATGGCAGAAACATTGACCCAATTCAGAATGCTAGATATTATTTGGGTAATCTTGTAGGCATGTTATAATCTATAGTTCCTAACAGTAGGCTAGAAGCTAGATCACAAAGAGTGGTGGAGGGAAGGAGTATGTGGGGGGGGGGGATCAGCAAACGTAGCAATTACTGTAAATCATGCAAAACCGCAATACCCAGTATGGCCGCTGGATGGCAGTGTCAGGCTGTCATTTCCATTTTTGACGGCTTGGCTCGCTTATTAGTGAGGTCTTGCAGGCCCCCTCCGACAAGTCTCATAAATGTCAACACCAATACAGCAGGGAACAGCAGCTCTGGATGTAACAAACACAGACGCCGTGAAGGTCCACTCTGTCTGTCAAATCAATCACTCGAGCCAACCGTAAGATGCATGTTCACACGTTCACATGGAAATTACCTGCAAGTAGGTGTTCTGCTGATGTAAAAAACAGACCACTACCTTGGGGTACAAAAGAAAAAGGAGCTAACCACGGATGCAAGATCAAACTTAAACGCTCACACAATTCGACGGGTGTCTTTACTCTCGGCTACTGCATGCTATGCTAGCATGACGTTGCCAGACGCCAACATTTTGTTCATCTCACCTTGCTCTGGTCAGCGACTCCCCCGTATCTTTACCGTCCGCCCCTCGTCCTCTCGATCTTTCCCATTATCATAGAGCGTGTGCTGCCCCAGCGAACGCGGCGCTTCCATTCGCCTTCCAATTGGGCCACAGGAGCAGGTGGACTGGAGATAACTCGCGCCGGCGCTTTGTTTTCGACCTGACACTGTCATTAATCATTGGCCGAGCCACACTTCAACGTATAATAATAAGGACTGGCTGCCGAATGGGGGGAGGGGGTTGGGAGGAGGTGGTGGGGTATAGGGTGGGGGCAGCCGCCCATTGCCTTTCACCGTGTGTACGCCAAATTGGAGGTGAACGGCCATAGCCAGACAGTACTCCCCTATCCCCACACTGTCTCATCATTTAGGTATTTATCCATCTCAGGCTTGTCGGTGGAGCTTCCCTTTGCCTTCCCAAGAGGCCTGGGGATTGTTAGGGTCCTGCTGGTGGAGGGTGGGAGGCAGGAGTGGGGTGGGATGGGGGTTGGGGGTAACATTTGTTGCTCGAGCTTTTTGGCTTTGATTGTGTGCCTATGAGTTGGGGATTAAAAGCAAATTTCCCACAGGGCAGTGCGGGATTTGCCGGCATTTTAACTGTTTAACCTGTCTTAGTGCTGTGTGGCGAGAGGGAGCGGGAACGGTCAACTGGCCCGCAGAGACCCTGGAGGACTACGCCAGAAGGCAGAGCGGCGTCGATACGAGAGGCTGCTTGATCCGACTACCACCTCTCCATTTGAGCTGTTAGTGTGCGTCTGCGAGGGAAAGATGGTGCGCGGTTGGGTGTGCGTGTGCGTGTGTGTGTTTGCGCGCGCTCGCGTGATGATAAATCAGAAGCATATCGGTCATTCATGATACTTCATATTTGCATATGTTATAACACCATAGATGAGAAAATATATGTAGCCTGGTAGGTTATTGATTAGGGGATGCCTGCGAACGCTTTTGTCCTTTCAACCATCACATGTAGGTATGTAATGTAGCTACTATAAAAATAAAATAAAAAATAGATTGGTTGGTCGTGTCTGTTATATAAACTCATAAATATTACCTCATATAGGCCTGCGTCATTGAGTACCTCACGGTCTCAAGGACACACATAAGTGTGTCCCTTACTATTATGTGTTTTATAGTTCTGTGGTTTTAAGTTAAGACAACTAACTGAATTGTCTTTACACATTTCAACAGACAAAATGATCTACCTGTGGGGGTCAAACATTTTACTTTACTAAAGGAACTAGCTACAATGTTAATGTCCTCATGCTGCTACTGAGGATGGGGGCGTTTTGAGTTGCATGGGGTTGGGGAGACCCCTTCCTTTGCTCTTCCTGTCGACGGCGGTCTGGAAAGGAACAGGGGTGCAGAACAGTGTGGGATCATCACTGTCCTGTCAAACATGATCCGGGTGGATTACAGAGATCTGAGGGGAATTTAAGGAGCCTCAAGTCAGAAAATGCATTTCCTGGGCCCTGCCACCTTAAGCACTACAAACAAGTCCTAAATCCTAAAGGTGTACTCTAGTCTGACTGGCGGCTGAGAGAGGGAGAGTTCGGGCTTTGATCTCAACCCATACCGGCTCTGCTCACGTCTTTTGCTCTGCGCTGGAGTGCATTGTTTAAGTGCTGTAAGATTGTCCATTGTCAGGTAATACAAGAGGATTAGACAGACATTGTTGTTGATCCGACGTCCCCATTCAAGTCAGGATCAAGCTCAGATTTGCTGAAAAATGATCTGTGAATTCAGACTAAAAGGTAATGGCATTAATTAATTAGAATTAGCCTGAGAGGCTACTTGTGTACAACTATGTTACACTTTGTGGAGACAGACAGCTCAGCAACAAGCATAATAAAACCCATAAAAGGGTATTTAATTCATCTTTCACACCATTAGTAGTTTTGACTTATTATAACAGGGCACAGTCCCATACATGCAAATGTTTTGCACTTTGAATCCCCGTCTATACATATCTTGTCGACGTCTATATCACTCTGACATGCTTTACAGTAAAGAGCCTCACGTCTCCTTTGGTACCGTGGAAATATATTGCAAAACTGTATCGATCTTTAATTAAAGAAGCTCTTAACCTTGGCTGGGCTGAGGACCCCCGGGCCAGGGAGTTAATTAATGTACTAATAGTCATAATATTTGTGCTGTGCACAGGGAGGTACATAAAAGATTATCTATTGTACGAGCAGTTTATCAGGGCAATGATACTACAGCCCCGCGCTGTGCGTATATCAATATTACGGCTCAGAATGTGCAATACGGACAGAAGTAGACAGAGAGTCAGTCTTTTAATATCCCACTTGGTTCATCAGCAGTTTAGCAAGGTCTTCTGTCGCCCCGTGGGAATCCCCTCGGACTGGAGCAACACTAACGCTAACGCTAACGCTAGCGCTAACCGTGCTTGAAACCAAAACACATTTGAATGGCGTGGATTTCACACATATGAGGGGACACAAATTATTAAACACTTTATTAATATAATAAACTTCTTGGGCTAGCTACCCCGCCCCCTCGCTCCCTCCCGCCCGCAGGGGCCCTCATAAAAGTCCATAGTCTTTGCTTATTTTTTAAATTGTACATATTTCAATGTAGTTAAAAACCGACCTTTTGATTCAGAGTCTTATGCACAACCCACTATGCCAAACCTGGCACTTCAGGTCTGTCTGGAAATCAGACTGAAAGGAGATATTTCAGTTTCTTGTGAGATGAAAGCTAGCTACAGCTAGCCCGTATGTAAAAAAAAAAAAAAGTATGCATTCAAGTTTTTAATATTTATTTTCATTATTTAAGTTATTACATTTTTATTACAGTATATATCATTTTTTATGCGAGTACAACATGGCGTTTGAACCTGTGATATCTGGAACAGTGAGTTTTGGGGCCTAAGTATTAGAATCTGAAAAGTATGAAGGTGTAGTTAGGTGAGCAGTAGTTGAGGTTTGTACGTACACCAGTATACCAGCTTGTACATCAAACCAGCCACCGACCGGCCTCGTAAACATGTGTCCCATACTGGGCGATGGTGGTGGGGGTGAGATACAAAGACACGGAGAGAAATTGAAAGAGAGCGGCGGGGGTATATATATGTGTGTGTGTGTGTGTGTGCGCGCTGGGGCCAGGACACGGCGTGATATCACCCCTTTATGGCTTTATTGATTTCATCTCAGGATGCAAACTATTACCGCTGAGCCGCCCGTGCGGCTGTTGCCGCGGCGATGCTCTCTGCAGGTACACAAGACATTGGCTCACACCCCGGGTTCCTGGTGGACTGAATGGAGGGGGGGAGGCGGGGGGAAGGGGGCGCACGGGGGGAGGCGCATGCTTTTATAATTAAGGTCATCTGGGATGCATTACAGCATTTGGAGGTGTTAAAATGGACCCTCCTCGGAGAGTATGTTGGCATTGCCCGTGCTCGTAAATTAGCTACGCTCCCCGCTGATGTAAGGGGATGGGGGGGGAGGGAAGGGGAGAGGGGCAGGATTAGGTCTTGGCGAGCAGATGCAGAGATGAAGTGGGATTTGATTCTCCTCTTTGTTTTAGAGAAGCATTGATTTTTAGAGGGCCCGCCATGTGCAACGGGACGGAACGTGTTAGAAAAATGGGCGATAATTCAGCTTGCGTAATATATGCCTTCTACAGGTCGTGGATTACACTGCATTTAGAAGAACATTCCACTGAAGTAGGCTATAAACCAGTATAAAGTACTTTAAAACGCATGCAATTCTTTGTAACCTGTATTGACCATGAGGGCAATAAGCAGCTATAGTTTAACTGACTGACATCATGACACGTTGAGGACAAGCTGGCGTGGACATATACTGTGCAGGTATGTCAACAGACGCTCACACACAGAGGTCAGAGGTGTGCGAGAGCCCTCTTCAGGAGAGCCCGGCGCCGGCTCCAACGAGGCGGCTGAGACAAAGGCCAGCTCTTCAGATCCACAATGGACACACTGTCAGCCGCGAGAGTGGGGAGGGAACGAACGCAACACAAGGGCTTTCACAAACAAACCGTCACCACGGGGCATTCGGCAGGACAGGTCTGACTGGGACACGCGTCTCACGGCCAACACTTTGGGGTCACGCGGGGGTTATCCCTCTGAGGCATTGTGGGAGAGATGCGAGACGGGCGGGAGGGGTGAGAGATAGTGAGAGAAAGAAAGGCACTCTCTTGTGGGTTTGGTTACATCTAGTGTTTATATTCAGCCAGTCAGGTAAAGGTGACATTCATGTGTACTGCACTTAGGACTGCTGTAAAGTAAGATAAATCTGTTCAAGTTTATCAAGTTTTTTAAGATTAAAGTAAATATGTTAAATGTATTAGTGTTTGTTTTCTGGATATAGATGTAATGCAGCTAAATGTGGTTTTCATTTAAAACCAATTTATACTATTTTACAGTATAATGAAATTAAACGGCCAAACTCAAAAACTTTAATGTAATCCATGTTTTCTTTCTTTCACAATCCCAAATAATGTCACAGCAAATTCAAGCAATATATTTTCACAGTAAAACCTTTTTTTTCTTACTTTATTTCTGGTACTACAGTATGGCTCGATGGTCCTCCATGCATGCACAAAGACTAAAGTACTGGTTGTGTTTTATCGAAGCACTTTGTGAGCTGGTTCCTGTAGTATACCTGGATTATGTCGTAAGGACCTCTTGCAAATGTTTGTTCTTTGCCTTCATATGGAACAACTATAGGTCAAAACGTTATCACTTCTTCTTATAACCTTCTTCATAAAGCAAGCCACGGAAAATGACTATATTTCTTATAATAATTGTGATTTTGTAAAAATATATTTAGTATTATTCAGTGAACTAAGATGCTTCTTATGTTGCTTCTAGGCCAGGTCTCCCTTGAAGAAAAAAAAAAATGTAATCTCAAAAAAGCTTCAACTGGTAAAATAAGGTAAACGCATTTAATGTACTGTTAATGTATTATATGCTGCAAGAGTACTGCTGCAGACGATTTAATTATTGTAAAAGGCTAGTGAGATGCTCTACCTGCAGTACATTTTTTTACTATAAGTGAAGAAAAAAGTCTGTTTTTTTTCTACGCCAAACTATATCATATTGTCATTTTGATTTTATGGGATTAGGTTTTGAGTGGAGCCAGTTTATAGTTCAGAGCTATTTTGTAGTTGCCAGGTTAACACCCTTCCCCTTGGAGACTAAACAGTAACCCAAGCTGAGAGTAATCAGACCCGCTCTGATCATTGCGGTGTGAACTACAGTAAACTTGTTTGTCACCGAGTTTCTATAGATTTTCATTGTTAGAGCCGTTTTGTTTTTGTACCTTTCTTTTGTTCGAGAATGTATAGGTATCTCTGGAATTTAATGCATTATCCCAACAATAATCCCTTAAGAGGTTAAAGCAAGGTTACCCTGCTATATCTAAATATAAACGTACTGTATAAACATACAGTATTTAAAATAAAACAACATTTGAATCAGTAATCATAAAGTTGGTTAACTTGTGTATAAAGCATTAAAGCGATTAAGCCCAAATGAAATTGAAACAATTGCAGTATTGATGCTATTAAGTTACTGCTAATCAAGAACTGAGGAACTATAAAACTGAAAGATTTTATTATCACAATAAAAACATTTTCTCATTATAAGCCTCCAACTGCAACGCTTGTCACATCCTCAGCCACAGTGTTTAGCAGGCTGTATTTGCATTACATTTCAGATTCGTGACATAAAGCTTGAATGTGAATTCTACCTTTGCAAAATGAAATGAAACCATGGATGAACTGTCACACAAAAATATAGATAATAGGATCCAAGCTGCCAACACTGTACACAGGTGAGGTTTTTTACACTAGTATTTATTTGACCATTATGTTAAATTGTCCCCATAAAGCCCTACTTGGCAGCGCGTTCCTCCGAATCTCTTTGTGAGCTACTTAAGTGTACCGCTGGGGGTTAGTGTATTCCATGAATCCAATATGGACGCTTTAAACTGAATAAATAAAGCCAGTTTAGTCATGCTCTGCCTCCTGCTTGGCTAAAGCGGTGTTAAAGACACAGGCCACAGTTTTCAAGGGCTATATCATGCGTGTTGTTGGTGAGGCGATAAACCCATGCATGTTTTAACTCTAGGGTGTGTTTATGTTTGATGTAGTAAGTTGTTTATGTCTTTTGAGTTCTTCTTACCCTTTTACCATCTGAAAATAAATAATACTGATGTCATTTGTCATTTTTTGGAAACTAAAAAAAAAACATTTCTAATGCCATAGGCCGTACTGTACTTAGCCTACTGCAATCTGACATGCACAGTATACAAAGACGATCCAGAAGCCAGTGAGTTTTGATGGTTAAACAAACATGATAAACACACAATAGTAAGTTAAGCAATAAAAGTGAATGTGCCAGAGCATAGGGGATGCTCCACCCACAGGAGGTTTTTCTGATCTCCGCTCCTCTATAGTTGGTCCGGTACTGATCTGGAGGCCTGTCGGCCGCAGGCGGCATGAGTGGTGCAGGCAGCCATAAAATGAGGGGGCCACCTCTGTTAAGCTCACCTCTGTTTAGGGCCCCGGAGCCACTGGATGTTAAGTGGCAGCCGGAAAATCACAGCTGCGGGATCAAGCATGCCGCATTAGCGATGAGGATCCGGCCCAGTAGGGCACCGTGCTACGTGAATACACGGAACGCCAGAAGACAGGCGGATGCTCCTACTGTAGGACGGACGGCTAGGTGTGTAGTTATGCTGCGTTCGACATTAGTCGACATTAGTCTGGGAAACGCGTCACTCGAGGCTTCTATGCGTTCGAGCCTGTGTGAGGTCGGAAGTCGGAAAACACCACTAAGCCTCACTTTGCATTTGAGCATCGTGAACTATTGACATTCTTGTGTTATTTTCAGCCCTGCTAGCTGTGTAGCTAGTAAGCCTGCAATTCCAGAGGTTAAAGGTACTTTATGATAGCTTTTTAGCTAGCAATCCCGCACTTCCAGTGGTTAAAGGTACATTCTGTTAGCTGTGTATCTAGCAAGTCTTCACTTCCAGAGGTTAAAGGGACATTATTTGACCTGTGCCCACAATTGCCCTGTGGTTAAAACCAGCATTACAAAAACAATGTTGAGTTTCATACATAGCCACTGGGGGTGCCGCATCACAATTAATAGCCTATAAGAAGTGTAGGCAGACTCATAAAGGTGATAACTTGGTAGTAATAAGCTTCAGGGAAATTGTCACTAAACTTTTAAATAAGTCCAGCGAATATTAAAATAGAGACAAGGTTAAAATATGATTATCGAGTATATTTATGATGATTCAACGCAGCTTTTCAATCAGCATGACACCATTGTATTGTTTTGAAACTCAAAGAACACATTTTCTCCATGAATTTTTAAAAATGACAAGGCACTTCTGTACATCCATTTATATTCACCCCTTAACAATTACAATGTTCCGGTGCAGATATGGTGTCGGCCCCCCCCCCCCCCCCCTTGACTTCTGACCTCTACGAGAAGCAGGCGAAAGTGTGTTCCCTGATTAATGGCCGGCTGAGGCATGTGCGCCACAGCTCCGTCCGCTCAGTCTGAGGTGACAGTCTACTCAGACTCTTTCTGGAAAACACCTACCAATTAGAGCTCTGCGTTATTTAGAACACTCTAAGACCTATGCCCTCACACACCGCTGAAAATGAATATGAAGTTGGTGGCTTGCCAATGAGCCAGTCCATTTAAAAAGGGGACACAAAGAGCAAGATACGCACATATCGAATTAGCTGCTAGATATTTTGGAGCAGGATATTATATGGAATCAATTATAAATGAGTTACAGTAGGAATTAAATGAATGTGCGAAGATTCAATTATTGTAATGATGCTCTCTGTGCAGAAGAACTGCCAAATTGGCAAATAATTCACGTTGAATGCCGTAAAATGTCTCAAATGTTTTAAGTATGTGGTGTTTTTTGGCATATTGCTTAGACTAAACTTTTCCCAGGTTCAGCACCTTTTATTCCAAATGTGTAGCTAGGAATTAAGCATCTGTATAGTGTCCTTTGAGCCAGGCAGCTAAAGATAGGGGTCTTAGCCTGCTACGCTGTCTTAATTTCCCCTTTCTTAGGTCAGCGCAAAGAGCGACAACATTAGAGTGAGTAGGAGGGTCCTCACTCTATGAGGAAGAATACACTGTGGAAGTTGCAAAGGGCAGAGTCTCTAGGAAATCTACTCATTCTTTGAAAAAATGTCAAGGGACAGATAGAAGATTGGCACCACAAAGAGCCCAAAATAACACGGGCTGCTACGCGTTGTCAGGCGAGATTTGGGCTGAGACACTGACTTTTGTTCTGCGTAATGTCGGCCCCTGAAAGGGAGACGGGAGGTGTAGAAATTGCGATTTTTCCTCTTCCCCTGGTTATGTGCAATACACTACCCTCCCGCTAATGGATGCTGCTGTGGCAGGGGCTCTTAATGTCACAATTATTCCTTGTCTGCAATGGGAGTAGCCCTACGCAGGGCCGCGTAGGGGTTTGGGACGTGGGCAAATACGCGGCGGCGTAACTCTCTCCTTATTGCCCACGACTGGAGTGAGTGGCATCTGTGCTTACAGCAGTGCATATTCATCAAAGGTGTGGAGGCTAGTCTGAAGATTAGGTCTGGTCTCTTGGGCCTTCCTTGCATTCCCATAGCGTCCACATTCAGCATTCCATCATAACGCCTTCTCCACAATTACAAAAGCCCCATATATTAAACGCGGGTCTGCCCCTGGGCCGCATAATAGGATTAGGAATAATTTCTACAAATTTACAAAAACAAATCACATGGCAAGGCTTAGGGTTTGCTAATAATTTCTCCATAGCTGATAGATCAAAGCGAGGCACAGGGACTGCAGAGCCAGGCGGTATGTTTGACCCTGGTCGGGCATTTGTAATGAAAGGGTTAATCTTCTCAAAGGTGACTATTCAGGAGCAGGCAGTGTGACCAAATGAAGAATTCAGGTCTGGGATAAAGAGGAGAACAGTAGTCTTGAGGGTGCTCTTGGGTGACAGGGAGGAGGCCCTAACAACGCGTGATGCTGTATCTCACACCGGTGCTTTTCAAACTATGTGCACTGCAGCCGTTGCAACAGGGGGTCACAAACTCCGAAGTCCTTTTAGGAGCGTAACGTAAAGTATGAAATATAGTATAAACAACCATTAACACTAGTAATAAAGCATGGGAATATGTTTAGATGATAAAACTAGTTTAAAACATTACATTTAAAAAACAAATATGTAAAATTTAATGTATTTTAATAAAAAAAATGAAACCACCTAATCATGCCGTGTGTGAAAGCCACTTTGAGAACCATTGTCTTAGACCATCCACTGAGCAGCCTCACCTCCAATCCATTTCTGAAAGGCAGATGGGTGAGAAACGAGGGGAACCTTCACACACCCAAGGCTATTTCATGTATTAAACATAGACAAAATTGCTCCCATGCACACAAACACACACACACACACACACTCATTAGGACAGCTAATCACTTTTTTTTTTTTTTTTTTTGGGTGGGAGGAGTGGGGGGGGGGCCTTTCCCCCACCAAAAAAAAAGAAGAAAATAGTTACCTTAACTGTTGTCAGAGACCATAGCTGTCTGGAACAAACTTTGTTGTCAAGCACCCTCTTGCGTTACTGTGAGCACACATGCCCTCTTGTGAGTAATTAGACTTGAATACCTTCCAAAAGGAGAGAGGGAGAGATGGAGGAAGAGAGAAGAATGTGGGCAGGACTGTGGGGAACAATGCCTTTATAAATGTATTAGGTCTGACTGGCTAAGGAGGTTTTGAAATCTCATCTTGACAGCGGCAAAATGGGCCTCGTACTAATTAAGAACAAATGAAATTGCTTATCACTTAGCAAGTTACCGCGCCAAGCCATTGGCTGCGTTGGGAGGGGATTAATCAGATGGCTATTGACATTACCTTGTTACACAATTATCATTCATACGTTTTATGGTAATTGGGCATTTTTCATGGAGGAATTAAGGTGCCTGAGGAACTCTAGACAAAATGAACATGCCCAAATACAAACATTAATCAAATCCCTGAAATAATGCAATGACATTTCAGATACTGGTAATCTTCAACGGAGTGTTCAAACGAAACAGTTGATAATGAGGATATCAGTCTCCATTTCTTTGTAAGAAATTATTAAGCTGTGTTGATCACTTATTCATTTTGATTATGGTTATTCATATCCATTCAAAGATATGTTTGCCTCTAAATTAAACAACGCTTGACAGAATTGTGTGCTTTATATCTTATAATTGTTTATAATTTGGAATAGTGATGTGTGAAACTGACGCCATGCCATGCTTTTAAAGACTTTGTTGTGATGATCTGAGGTCCTTGCAACCTTCTTAAGATGTGGGAAAATGTCTGGTTGTCATGGTGAACAGACTAGCTCATTAGGTTGCCGATACTAGATAGAATATCACGAAAATGCCAACCACAGTTATGGATACAGTCACGTCTTAAGCCAAGGTTAAAGTGGTAGTGTGTATTTGTAATATAAAGGTGATTTTTTTGTTGTTGTAATGTACATTTTTGACCACAAGAGGCAGGACTGAGCGTTATAATTGCGATTTACATTCCTCCCAAGTAATTTAAAATAGATTCCAAACACGAATTATGTTCTGCTCCACTTGGAAAAACTGGTTTAAACAGAAGACGGAGCAAATACTGACGAATCATGTAATAATATTAGAGGTTACTCACTATGCGAATGAATAAACAACCCTGCCTGCACACGCGACTCTTAAACCTCAATAACAACACATCCCACATGTGAAAATTGCCTGTCTGTGCCCAAGAGCCCTGTAGGGGGCTGATAAAGAAAGAGAGTTTGCCTAATGCTTTCCTAACTGCGTTAGGCAAAAGTCCGGCAGGATGTAATTGCTTATAATATATTTACAGAGGACTGATTTCCCTCCGAAACCCTCCTGCCCGCCCACCCACTGCACAGCAACAAGCTGTTTACCGCGGGTTGCTGTGGACCTCCACTGTGTCCACTCACACACTCTTCACACATGCGCAACAAGGCACCGGTGCCGCCGGGGCTCGGGCAGTGCCGGGACACGCCGTAATGAGGTAATTAGTCGAAGGCCACCGCCATCCTGGGGAGGCTAATACCTGTGACCTCTTGATCCTGGTTGCCTGACACCCCGTCTCCAGAGACGGGGTTCAGGGAGATGAGGCTAGCGAGGAACACCCCCCGCACACCTCCCGCACGCACGCATACCCCATCATCCCCCTCCGAGCCAATTTTCACCCGATGCACCGCCGCAAACGTGTGATACCGGCCATAATGAAGGCGGCGCATGCCCGTCCACAACAGTTTGCTATTGTAAGTGTCTCCCAGTCTCAGAATGCACCCATACTACACCCACTCCCGAAGCAGAAGCTAATAACGCACCCTAACAAACTTAAGGCATTTCGCCTGTTTACTTTTAGCGAGATGTTTTTGGGCGGATCAACAAGGCAGTGAAAAGCACTCGGCGAAAGAGAATGGGGACGGCGAGCGAAAAGCCGGGGGGGGGGGGGGGGGGGGGGGGGGGGGGGGGGGGGGGGGGGGGGGGGGGGGGGGGGGGGGGGGGGGGGGG
>JAODUE010000015.1:1143495-1185995 GCA_027564755.1 Amblyopsis hoosieri
ACACACACACACACACACACACACACACACACACACACACACAGGCACACACACACACACACACACACACACACACAGGGATACACACACAAACATGCACACACGTGCACACACTCTCACACACACTCACTCACAGACACACTCACGGCCTTGATTCTGAAACGAAGTTAAGCAGGTGGCTTCTGGGATTATTCAAAGCAGTTTTGACTAAAAAGCTAAAATACCTCTACATAATAAACTTCACAGAGTAAACCAGATACTTCCAAACCCAAAATAAAAACAAGAATGTTTAAAATAAACATTTGGCACAGGAGGAGCAAGGACAATGAAGCAATGGTGCTCAATATCTTATCACCCAGCCTGCCGCTTGTGTTTGAAGTTGGAATACAGGCGCTGATTCTTTAATCCATGAGGCATTGAAATAAATTCCTTTCACCTGGATTAAAAGCAGTAACAATAGCAGGCACTTATATAAAAACAACAAACTGCTCTGAACAAATGTAGACAGGGTTTAAGGCTCTCTGTACTTTGCAGACATTTTCATTAGCTGAAATGAAATATTATTGTTTATCTATTTAGCTTCCTGATAAAATAAGAAAGAAACCACACTTTCTTTTTGGATTACACCATTGGCATGCTGGTGTAATACACCAAATTCTTTCTTACTGTAAAAACAACCACCGGAAGAGCAGAGAGGGAAAAATAGACTTTCAACACAGGAACACCATGACATGCATGATTAAAAAGGACTAATTTTAGAACATCATCAATGGGGAAAGCGCACACTTAGCTGAAACATAGTCTCAGCCTCTTCCGTTTATTAGCACTACGTCACAGGCAACTCTGTCCTGAATGTCTGATGCATATACCCTCGTAAACTCGACACTGGACTTTCGGGAAGTAATACTGTCGATAACCATTGGCTGTTCGCATTGTCACTCACATGTATGTCTCCATAAATTCCAGTGCAACGATAGCGCAGTGCTTTATTTAGAAATTTGTATTGTAAAATGTATTTTAACTGTAGCCTTCAAATTGGACAGATTTACAAGACCTGTAAACAGAGTTCTGTTGTTCAGTTTTCATTGCAAGTTTACCGTCCGACTTGGTCATTGAGTTACGTAGTTTGTCATCCTGCATGTCAATCAAAACACCTCGCATGTCAAGTAGGCGGGTACCAACACAGTTAGTCAGCGCTGCGTCCCAGACTTCACGTAAAGGAAAGCTTGGCTTTGTGAGACTAGCTGAAACGGTACCGTGGTTTTACACAAGATGTCATACGAGGGTTTTGGTGCTCAGTTCAACATTCTTACAGGCTAGTTTTCATCGGCAGTCCCGTTGCCAGATTTACTTAGGCATCCTAAAATAAAAAGTAATACAGTACATATAGTTAATAAAATGCAGTGCACTACAGTAAATAACCTAATACAATATAGAATACTTAAAATATACATTATGGTAAAAACATATACAATTGATTAAACAACAGAATACATTGCAAAGTGTTAAATTAAAATGTTTGCAGATGTTAAAATACATACAGTAAATATATTACAGTAAGAAACTAACAGTACAATAAGTCCAATAAAATCATAACTAACTTAAAGATGTGTCTCTGAAGGACTGCTATGTTAGGCACATGTTATTACGCCTGAAGTTTTTCCTGGCAAGGACATCTGGACAAGTGAGACTGTTCGCTTCCTGCGCTATTGCAGAGCCAGTGAGGTTGTTATTAATTGGTGCTTATAGTCTGAATAATAATGTATCCGCTGCAGTGACTGGGGTAGACACATTGGAAGGATATATAACAATTGGACGATCACAGACAGGGTTGATGGGGGAACTGTGTGTGTGTGTTTGTGAGTGTGTGTGTGTGTGTGCGTGTGTGCGTGTGTGTGTGTGTTTGGGGTGGGTGGATGAGGAGGAGGTTGGCATAGTGTAATGATAATGGCAAAGCTATAGATAGCTGCAGCACTATAAGCCTGTCTAAAGTTGTTGAGAACACCCCTTTCTGTTTGATAGAAACAACTAATTGTATTTAGATAGCTATTACTCTCAGACACACTTTGAACCTTACATTATTCAAGATGTCCACAAATGCCCCCGCCCCAACTCCTTAAATGATTTAAAAATAATAATAATAATAATCACAAAGATTGAAACTAAATATTGGGACTGGTCACCTTTGACAGTTTGTGTTATGACACGCTTTCAGATCCCATTTGATGTGATTTGAATGTGTTAGAATGTAAATTCCTGGACACACGCAGTCACCAAGGGCAAGACTTTTACATGGGTCAGGGACAGGAAGGCTATAGAGCTGAGATAAGCAGAGGGAGCGAGATGGGAGAGACTCTCATGCAAATAGTTTACCAGTGGACACACCATGCCACTTGTATTATGAGGACTGTTGCATCAAGTGGCAGCATACTAGCGGCCCCAATGTTCCACTGGCCCCCTGGATATACCTTTATGTTTCCCGTAAGAAGAAACCAAGTTAACTTAGCATAGGAGCTAAGCTGCTAGCTGCTGTTTTGAAATTAGATTTGGAGTATACGTATTAAGTATATGTTGTGTAGCGACTTTGCAACAATGCAATATGCATATTCTAGTTTCTTCAAACTAGAATATAAGACATGTTTTCAATTATTTCACACTTTTTTGAATATAAAAAAAAATACAAAGAATTATAAAAAAAATAATATAAAAAAGAAAAATATATTTAAAAAGAAATATATATAATATAAATATAAAAAATAAAGAAATCGCATTGAATGAGAAGGTGTGTCCAAACTTTTGGCCTGTACTGTAAATACAGTATTACCTTGGTAGCCAAGACAATATAACATTAGCTTGGATTTAAATGATTTTACCTCAAATAGTACATGAATTAACCTGTGTCATATAAACTTATCTTTCATTCTCTCACCACTGAACGATTGGATCGTCTTACCAAATGCAAGGTTGTATACCAAACTGTAGGTTACATTTAAATATGTATTGTATGTGGCTTTGCTTAAAGATTTAACTTTTGCTAAACCCTAAAATTAGCTTCTTTACATCAGTATTAGGTTCTCATGTTGACATTCAGAAATACAATTCATTGTTCATGGGCCACATGCAAATCAGATTATTCATGAATTTTTCATTTTCATTTGTTATTAATTCAAAGTGAGATTCTTAATTATCATCTGTGCATTTCTGCATATTGTCACTTCCCAATGTTTCTCAAGAACATAGTTTTAACTGATCGCTTGTACTGCATATGTATTCTTACGATACTCCACTTTGCAGATTCAATGTTGTGGTGTTAATTCGATGCGTTGCATAAAAAATTACACTATATTACATTCTGCATGATGTGATCATCTTTGTATATTGTAGAAGTTAAGTTTTTTAAAAACAAAGAAAGTCAATGGCAGATGAACCTACATTATAATGAAAGGTAAATTCATAGCAAACATCACTTAGTTTAATCTTACAACAACATTTTAAAATAATTATTGGTAAACCTTGGTAGCTATTTTTCTTTTACATTCTCACTAGTTATGACACATTCATCCTTTTGTATGTTGACAAGTTGTACATTTAACATATCCGTAGCAGCTTATATGTGATTTCATATGATGTAACCTAAAGCAGAATAAACATCTCAAAGTTACTTTTTTTGACATATAGTATAAATTACTTTCCAAAGGTAATTTAAATCAAGACTCATTTATTTGCTGTCTTTCCAACTATTTCCCTTTTCCTCATAGAAATGGACAGACGTTGCAATGGCTTCATGTCAAAGTTTCACCCACAGCCGGCGCTGCTTAACCATGTCAAAAATGACATGCATTTTCTGTTTCCATGTCATGCCATGCATGTGATGTGATGGGCAAATGGAGGCAGTTCCATGCAGAGACTAGTAGGGGGGTCATTATTAAACCTCTTAAATTAGCACCCCCTCCCACACAACCCTTGCACATTTCTAGGGCCCACAACCAAGCTCACACCCACTGAACACAACACATTAGCCTTGACAAGGAAAATCATTTCCAAAGTTTACTTGCGGCAAACTCATTTTATATGTGATTGAATTGTACCGGTGTGGCACGAGCCATTAATACTGCAGGTCACGCATGGGTTCTGTTGAGAGCCCATATCTGAGGTGAACCATGCTGTTAGCTGCCTATAGGCTGCACCAATTACATGTCCTGTGCAATGCAATTTACATGTCTCTCCATCACACTCACTTATATGGTTCAACTCACAAGAGGCTACCATTTAGATCGCTTGTGGGGCTATTGCAGTGGTTAGGGGCGGGCCGGGTTGTGGGGGGGGGTTGCAGACCTTGTTCCAGCAAGCTAGCATAATGCTATACTTGGGGTAACTGTAGCGAACAGCAGCAGCAAAGTCTGCTGCCTCTGCGCATCCACAGTGAAGCTCAAATGACAGCGTGACAAGCCTGGCTCTAGGAGGGGAAACGCACTGCGTCGGCTGCCATTCTTGCGTCGGTCCCGCCCCTTATTGTGTGGGCAACGAACAGCCCAGGATCTCATCCTCAAGGTCAATGTCTGCTGAAGTTAGGGTGACCACATTCTCAAACCCCCAAACTGGGACCCTTGAATGTTGTATTGCACGTTAATGCGCTCTCACACACACACACACACACACACACACACACACACACGCGCGCGCGTATACGAGCACCATAGGCAATTTCATTACAATCGGGGACAATAATTTCAGGTCTAGAGACTGTACATTACATACATACAACACATCACCTTTCACAGTGTGTTAAATGATGGTTCAATGATTCTATGCACATCTGTGTACTTTGACAACTGAACATATATAAAGGGGGTTCATTGACCAAAAGTAGGTTAACATCATGAGCAGGATAGTGGGTTGATTCATTGTTGGCTTTGTGGTAAGGCAATGTGGCAGCAGCCTTGACAACGACAAACCGTGTTGAATTCAGGCCCCGTTTGTTGTGCTTTTTGCTCCCGCTTGATCGTTGGTTAGAATTGTTGCTCTGCTAAGCAGTTCTACGGAGTTGTTTGGCTCCGACTCGTATGTGGAAACAGTACTATTTTAATATAGGTGCAAGTCGAGGCAGTTGAGTGTTTTTGCAGATATTTGTCGGGACCGAGACACCCATCTTGAAATCGGGACAATCCTGGGAAAACCGGGATGTCTGGTCACCCTAGCTGGAGTGGCTCCCTCTCACCTCCACCCACAGTCAGCCTCTCCACCCCTCCCCCCCATCCCCCACCCCCCATACACACTGTCTCCTCCTCCTTCTCTCTTCCTAAATGTGTGTATGTTTACAGGGGTGCCCGTAACCGGTATCTGGGGAGAGGGTGTGGAGCAGAGAGGCCATTAGGGGAATAAAGAGAGAGGTGCCTCACAGCCGGGCTTCACAGGCCAGTGGAGCAAATCAAATTGGGTCTTGTACTGTGGCTACACACACACACACACACACACACACACACACACACACACACACACACACACACACGCACACACGCACAGACACACACACACACACGCACCCGCGCACACACGGACACACACACACACACACACACACACCCGCGCACAGGCACACTCGTGCACAGGCACACGCGCGCGTAAACACACACACGCACCGACAGTGACAGTAGCATGGGCACACATTCCCCCACCCCCCCCTCCTTCCCCTCCAATCCCCCGGGAAACGTGGCAGGGCCGGGCATGTCCCGTGTGGACCCACTAAGGGGCGGGGCCATAGACCCCAACTTTCCTGAGCCACAGATGAAGTCACAGAGGGAGAATAATGTATAGGTGTAGTCAGCTGTTGTAAGCTAATCGCAAGCTAATACACTTTCATATTCAATATCTCCTCGTGTTTCGCTTGCTTATACCGTTCTCTGTGCGTCTACATAGCTCAGGCTCCGTAAATAGGAAAAGAAACAAAGTGGCGAACACAGCTCACAACAACAATGCCCTATAGGCTTCGCAATGCTTTTCAATATGCGGGGGCGGAGCTTCTGAGGTAGTTTGTGTTGATTTGAGCTTGGAGTTAGCGAGCGTTCTCGAGAACAATTGACCCAGCTGCTTTTAAGATAACGCTAGCGTGCTACAGACCAGATCCTGGGGCTTTGAAATGTATTGAAATCAGATGAAAATGTAAAAATACAACATGTTCCATCCATCCATCCATCTTCTCCCGCTTATCCGGAGTCGGGTCGCGGGGGCAGCAGCTCCAGCAAACTTCCCTTTCCCGAGTCACATTATCGAGCTCTGACTGGGGTATCCCGAGACGTTCCCAGGCCAGTGAACATGTTTTAAAAGGGAAAAGGAGAAAACGTCAGAAGCTGCTGTTAATTTATTGTTGGTTAAATTATTGATGGGTTTCTCATTAATCTTTGGTTAAATTACCTTTTTGGTTAAATTACCTCGTAATGTTACCCCAAAATATTACCTTTTATTTAGTTATGGGGAGTTTTGGAACAATGTAACATTAACAATTAAACAGATAGTTGATTTACAGTGCATATTTTCAAATAATATGGTTATACATTATACAGTACAGTATACAGTAGGTCATTATTTTGTGCCAGTAGCAGTTCATTGACTACATGGAGCTAAAGCACACACTATTTAGAAATATACTACTATACTATTTTAAAATATAAGACAAGCATCCAAAAATACATTTTTTTATTCTTGAAATCATCTCATGCCACCCCCCCCCAAAAGAGTATCTACACCTATTTGAGAACCAGTCATGAACTGTTGAAGCCATCCTCCATGACAGTTTTTCTGGTCCACGGGAACATCCACCCTCTCTGCATTAATACCTCATTTGTAACAGCTTATTTTCTGTGCTTCCATAATGTTCTGAATTAGACTTAAGATATTAGCAGGCTCGTAGCAAAGCTGAGAAATTGGCACAGGACTGCAGGTAAAGAGCATTAAAGCCAATGAAAAATGAGAAGGAAAGTCATTCCGAAGGCTTTAGTTTTATTAGAAATACAAGGTAATAGCACCCGAACCTTAGTCAACATAATGTCCCCTGCCATCTATATGCTCCTACATGCCTGTAAGGCACTATTCCTCCAAAGAGAAATAGAGAGGTGGGGGAAAAATACATGTAATGCTTACTCGTCATTCAATTTCTGTAAAGGATTACCACCACAAATCACTTTTGTTCAATTCATTACATGCCTTCAGAGAAGGTGGGCAGATGTGTGATGGATCGTTGTCTCCAAATGGACTTGTCAGTTAACAGAAAAATGCACATGGTTTAATTAAGGAGGTCTGGACAAGTAGCTTTGGAATGGATTTTGGTGTCTCTTTACATTTCGAGTGTTATGGTTATATATCAGACTCCCAATATTTATAAAATGATACATGCACTGGTCTTAATTGGCCCTACAAAGGTAATGTTTATATGGTCCCAGTTCATATCTATAAATACAAACACAAACTGTAAGCTGAAAAGTGATTGTGAGTCGCTTTGGAAAGCCACCTGCAAAATCATTCAAACTTAATTAAATGTAAAGGAGATTTTTAAGACTGGAACACAGATAACACAAGTAATTTACAGTAACAGAGTTGTGCAATACGAAATGTCATTGAAAAATGTTAAAACAATAGCATTGTCTACAAATATGACAGCATATAGAGGTTTGTCATAAGTAATCTGTCATCTTGTAATACCAAGACACATACTGTAAATAGGCTACAGACTGTTGATTGGTCTGCTATGGCTGTAAAGTTATGGTGAATGTTTTCAGCTACTGTAATTGTTTGTCTAATTTCATGAAATGACATCTGTTCCTATGTAGCTTTAGAACCGATATAAACAATCAGATGCACAACGGCATTTGTGCCTGTTTGTTGTTCTAAACTATTGTTTAGAAATTGTTGGGATTCTTATTTGTGACGTTTCTCATCATTATTTATCCATTCTCCTCCATTCTTGTCTACAGCAACTTAAAACAAATTCTAAATGTCGATGTCAATGCACAAACACAAGGCATTATTAAAGTCACTATCAATAAATCCTTTCCCACTTGCTCCGCATAAATGTAGGCTGTGTAATACACAGATACAAATGTCCAAGCAAGACACAAATAGATTTACAGATATTTTCTAAATTATATAACAATAACTGTATTGAGATAGTGTGTATCCTGGAGGATGGACTAACCTGAAAATGACAAACTGACATAAAATGCAAGTTGAAAAACTAGAATAAAATGAATTATTAGTCTTTGTCTGTTTTCTGCCTTCTGTCTGCCAACACAAATCACATTCAACCACAGTACTTTTGTTTAAAGGCAGGCAATCACTGAAGGGTTCTTCAGCTAAATATGTCTTTATTCTGCGATTAACCGTGGCACTTGAAGTAGGCTCGGAGGATGGAGGCCCTTCCCAGCATTTACAGCCACTCCGCCATCAATCCACCTTATGTCCAGTAAGTGCTGCTAACATTTACATGAAATATTCATAAACCATTCACTTGCTTTCCACTCACCCTAACCATTACTTTTAGGCATCACCCTGTCACCCCTCTTATTTTAACATAAAAAGGGCTACAATCATCTTGGTGTGGGTAGGTGAATTAGGGATTGGGTCTCAGATGTGTGTTCAGCTTGTGTCAGGCATCCCCGTAGGTATATACACTTTTTGTTCTGCTAGAGAGAAGATGTCAGTCCGTCAGGCAGCCAGTCAGTCAGGCAGTCTTCACCTTAACCGTGCAATGTTGCCATATGCTCCATTCCTGGTTTGAACCATGGTACAGATTTGATTTAAGTGAAAGTGACTCAAAATGGGGCGATTTCAGTGAACGTGACGGTATCCGGTTGACGCTGTAGCGTTCCTACTTGTGTGACTGTTTTTCAATCTAAATAAGAATGAACATTAACGTGAATGAAGCCATCCTTTACCATTCAGTGAGCGGTGATGGGCGTGCATGCAGGCATGCATGCAGTTTTTTGAGTGTGATGTGATACGCGTGGATGGGATTCTGATGCCGTCAGTGCTTTTCAAGGCAGTACTTAACTGTACAACGCAGCTAGTCTGCGTTTCCCTCATGAAATCGAATTCAATCCAATGCATTAAAGAAAAACAAAAAAGCTATACATTAGGTTGAAATCCATCTTTAATCTGTCTCTCCAACACACACTCTCTCTCTCTCTCTCTCTCTCTCTCTCTCTCTCTCTCATGCTTTCAATGCCTCACCTGCCTATCACTGTGATTAATGTCATTATAATGCAATGAGTATGATATTCACATCAGTCATGTTAAACCAACCCAAGGCCCGTCCTCTGAAAGGTTACGTGATATTCATCACCAGGCATGGACTGTAGTCAAAGACTCATCTATGGGTTCAATAGCAAGGGAGACCCCAACCCCCCCACCACCATTCTTTGTACATTTGCAATTCTTATTGCTGTAGCGAAAGTTAATCTATCGCCAGCAATAACTCATTGGATGTTACAGCTTAAGCAAATATGTCCTCAGTTGCCCGTCTTGCATTTCAAACAAGGGGGCAAAGAGCCTTGGTGCAATTTTCTAAACACAACCGAGCTAACACTGATTTATTGCTCTGGTTTATATAACTCATATTAGAAATTCATGGACCTGGCAAAAGGGATTAAAGCGTTTATTTCAGGCAGGGAGATGAGCCTGTCATTAATGGTCGATACTTTCATCATCGTTTAAACTGGAGGAATTTGCCCGGTGACGAATCGCGGTGGACATAGCTATCAGGGTTGTGCAGCTGTACTCGTTATCTTCTGGCGACCCGCTCTGCTGGGCCAACGTGGACCGGTGGCCCATCAAACTTGGATTAGGCTGTCAATCAAAGTGCCCGCTGCGTATATTGTGTTACGACTTCTCCCAAATGTCACCAAGATCAGAGTAATTTCTTGGCTAATTGCGTCTCGTCTGCCTTTAACATCGCACGTTTAATGGTTTTGTTACATTGCGTGACAAGATGGTGTTTCCCTCTTATTGGCACGTTGGTGGGGAGAGCAAGCGCCCTGCTTTTGTTTAGAGAAGGAAATGAAAGAATAAATGACTGTTAAAGTTCAGAGGGCGTGTTTCTGAAATGGCAGCAAACAATAGCAGAGAAACAAGAGAAATGATCCCTATCTTGCCATAGCATGACATCAATTACACCAGATACTCATTAGAAAGGGGTTGCTCACGAAAGCTGTGCCTGGGTGTTTTATTCTGGAAGTTGACAGCATGTTATGCTGAAGATTTGTGTCAGGACTGGTGCAGAGCAAAATTGAGGATTTCCTCATTTGACACCTACTGCTTTTTTCATTCATTCATTCATTCATTCATTCATTCATTCATTCCTTTTTTTTTTTTACACAGTGCTGACTTGGTTCAAACATACACAATGTAATTTACTGGCTTTGGCACAACTCAGTACAGCCATGTTCTCTCCTGAGGAAATACCTCATTAATACCATAGTACTAAAATACTACATTATAATGTGGTGTCCTAAACAAGATTACATTTAAAATGCATGTCAAGTTTGCACAAAACCAGCAACAAAGATATATAAATATATATAAATACTGTAGTATTATGGAGGTACATATGTTATGATATTAACCCCAAAGCTTTGAGGAAGCCTGTCAGGCAAGAGACTCATTTAACGGTCCTACTTTTTTTGAGTTTTTTTAGTTTTGTTCTCTCAAGTAGGTTAAAGCTTTGGTTATACGCTGAGTAAATGCTTTGTCCTGAATGGATCGTTAACTATACAGTTCTTACTGTATATGTTCAGTAACAACGTTGGTACAGTAAAGCTGTAGTAATATTCATTTACACTAACACTATACAGTAGCATAGGTACATAATTTAGCCAGAAATAAGTACAATATTTAAATAACACCATTTACAATTAAACAATAAGGTTGTTTGTTTATCCACATTACTCAGCCTCCTTGTTTGATGTATCAGATTCTATTAAGAGGGAAATGTGCACCATACAATATTCATGCACTGTTCTAGAGAACTAAAATTCACAAAACAGTTACTTAAAAAATTTAATAAATTAAAAAATAAAATAAAAAACAAAGAAACAAACTACTTTTTCAGAGAGTTCTCTTAACCACCTCCTTATGGTGAGCGATCCCACTTTACGCGTCCTGTGACTAAATGCGTGTCTCTAATTCACAAATGAGGGGACGTTTTGAGTGGCCCTCTGTCTCCCAGATGAACAAATACTGCAATTAAATTTTACTCCCCTTCTCTAATGAGAAAGAGAGAGAGAGAGAGAGAGAGAGAGAGAGAGAGAGAGAGAGAGAGTGGTTTAAGGGCATTAGCCTACAGTCAACAGCATCCACTGGCTACTGCTAAATGCAAGAAAGCCAATTTGTCTGTTGCTTTTAATATTACATTGGAAGATAATAGCCCATTTATGCTGTATTATTCAAGGATGATTTCACGGAAAAATCTCAAGGAAAATGGTCATTAGGCATTATTACCACCGTCATTTCAATTGCAGAGGTTTTCCATCCAACCAAGAGCGTTTTAACATTTCAACAGAGACAAGAATTTCTTTGTTATTACTTATTTTTTATTTAAAAGGCCTTATACACTTCTGGTGGAAACCGGTGGGTCCTAGATATATGCTGTTGTGTAGGTTAGGACCTTGATATGAGATACACACTCAAAGTAGCAATAATAAGCAGCAATATGTGTGCTTGGTGTTACTGCTGACACAACATTCTGATATAGAATAATAAGCATGTGTCAGTATTAAACCTGCTTCAGCCCTTTAATGATGTCACTGTGAGAGTACATGCAGTGTGTGTGTGTGTGTGTGTGTGTGTGTGTGTGTGTGTGTGTGTGCGCGCAGGCATGCATGTGTGTATTGCATATGTGCGTGCGTATCCAGGTGTGTGTTTGTGCATACTTGGTTATGCATGCCCGTCTCCTGCGAGTTTGTGTGTGTGTGTGTGTGTGTGTGTGTGTGTGCGAGCATGTGTCATTACAACAAGGGGTTGGTTGCATCCATGAGCAAAATGGCTGCATAATTGGTGATGTCCGTGACACGGCGCTCTCTGTGGGTATTTTCTCTCTGCGTATTGCCATGACTCTAATTACTGGGGCTTCAGCAGGGGAGGTAAGGCCCGTACCGCTGGATTCTGTCAACTGATGGCTTGTTGTGTCTGCCAGCCCAGAGATTCCCTGGAGTGAGTTTGGGAGAGACCCGGGGACTGGCCATATCAACAAATCCTAATCAAAAGGCTGAAATTGTCAGCTGTCATGCAGTTTGTGTGATCTCTGAGACCTTGCCCCTCCTCATCCCCGAAACAGCCGCCAAATAATACCTGCTTAGGCGGGCGCGCGACCGCGGCACGGGCACATGCGCTACGTGCGAGCTGACATACTGTCTGCGGTGGTGCGTGGTACAGCCGCACACACACACACACACACACACACACACACGCACACACGCATTATTTTTCTGTGTCCATATGCACAAATGAGGACTCACATTGCATGGTAACACACACACACACACACGCACACACGCACGCACACACACACACACACATATGTCTATGGCAGTAATATTATATTTGTATCTTCTGTATTATATTTTATATATTATGTGTGTACTTATGCCAATACATCTGATCCAGTGTGAAAGCACCCTACTGTATTATATTTCTATAATACAACATTACAGTACATTTTAATATACCTTAAACAGAGAAAGGATTCCTAGCCTATCTGTTGCCATAGTAGCACAAAAATATAGGGCTAAAGTTCAGATAGCGCGTGATTTGTACAGTATAGCAAAAAAGCACTTATATTGCAACACTTCAGTTCGAAAACAACACCTTCGCTTGCAGATCAGACAGAAAGAATGGCATTTTATCGTGGCCCAATTCCCCTTTCAGACAATCCTAAACTTGTGCTTCAATGCAGGAGCGGAGGCAAGGGCTGTACGGCTTTGATCGACCGACTGTTACTAAGCAGCTTTGAGGCGGTTTATAACGTATAAAATGGCCGGATCAAGAGCACGCACAAATTTGACGGTTCAGAGGCAGGTTAGCCGTCAAAGAGAGCATTCCCATACTATATTTATCCAGTTAGCGGTTATTAGTGGACGACAGATGACACAAAATGGAATTTAAGAGCCAATTATCACCGTAGCTAAACCTTCATGTGGGCAAGGGGCAAATACATGCTCACTCGTGAACATCCAAGTCAAGGATCATGTTATAAATCAAAAAAGAAAAAAATATAAATAAAATAAAATAACAAATATTTTTGATTCCTGCTTTATTCTATCATAAATAATAATTTCTTAGCCTAAGTCAAACAAATGTTTTATTGTAGCAATTTCCCGCTACCTGCTAAGTGCTTCAGGATTAACAGTTAGCTTTCAGTTTTTCTCCTACAATAATCTGCAGAAGATTATTAGGTTCATAACCAGTAGTCTTCAGTGATGTAAAGTAAGGATGATAGGTGTAGGACAGAACCCTATGTTCATTTATTAAACAGCAAAGCACCCATTTCTGAACATACTGTAGCCTATTCTGTACAGTATGTATACGTACCGTAGAACAATGTAGCTAGCTACAATGTTCAGATTGTAAACCGTAATTTGTCTGGCGTTCAGGATGCAAGGCTGCATACACAGTGAAATAAAAATGAATAAACAAGGTTTAAACTGCAGATCAAACTAGCAGCTCTTAATTGGTCGTTGTTAGATTTAAAAAAACAAAAACAAAAAAAAAACAACACATCTTTCTTTTAGACTTCTCAACCGTTTCCCTGCCCTCAGTAAAACGAGCTCGGCTGATAAAGATAATTGTTATGTATTCCACAGTTTCCCAGGTTTATTTGGGCCAATGTGGCACAGTGAACCTCTCTCACTTTGCTAATTAATACTGTTGATACTGCGCAATGCTTACCTGCAATTATGCTATTATAATGAGCAGCAGAATCAAAAATAGAGAGGCACTGCGAGGTCAGTCAGAGGCAGCCAAGCAATGGTGTTTTAATAGACACTTATACACTGTTAATTAAGTTCATGGTAATGGAGAAGCTAACATGCAGGCAGGGAAATATCCACAGTTCTAGACTTGGCATGTCATTGCCGGCTAGCGGCCTGGTATGTGATTGTGGAGCATTCTCTCTTTTAACTGCAGTCATGAGCGCTCCTTAACTGGCCAGAGGAGGGTCTCAGTGTCGTCTCAGTGCTCGTTATGGGTGGCAGCCTTGGCGTATTTTCAACTGTGTAGACTTTCGCACACGATGTGGCAGTTTTGATTGCTGGGTTTATATTTGGAACGAGCGCTATAGAAAGAAAACACAAACAAGGTTATATGAATATGAAAAACTGAAATCAAATGCAATTTTACAGTGTACATGTACTGTAGATACTAAAATATCTGTATATTCAGATATGAGGTGCAATAGCAATGTTAATACAAATATATATGTAAGCATTACAAGTAATGTATGCGATCACAAAACTGCTTGCTGCTCAGACACGTGCAAAACTGTTCAATTAACATTAAAATGTTATTATATTTTTCTATGTATCTATGTGCATCAGACACATAATTATGCATACGCATGCGCACACACACACACACACACACACACACACACACACACACACACACACACACAAACACATTTTTCTGCAGGCCTATGGCTCATCAACTCCATGGATCTTGCATCACCTGTGCTTGTGTAAACACACACACACACACGCACACACGCACGCACACACACACACAGCAGCGGTACAGTAGCTTATTATGCCTCCTGCGCTGGTCCCTGTGAAGGTGGTGTGATAACAGTCATTAGAATAGCTGTAGGAGGAAAGCTGAGGACTTATTAAAGGCGTACGGGAAGCTCGTTGGAAAAACAGGCGCTTTCATTAACAGGTGCGAAGCGATGCAGATACATCAACACACCTTGCATAACCGGCAATGCTCACACCTGCATGTGGAAAAACAGGTGCTTATTAACACAACAAGGTTGCAATTAGTATGAGAATCTGTTAGTATGGATAGCTGTCATTGTACATGTATGTTCTCTGTAGAATGTGAACCAGGTACGATGTGTGCGTATGGTAATATTCAACAGTAATGCACTGCACGTTGTCTTTCATACGCTTCTGTAGTGACGGACTTGGAAATACTCTTTAAAGCCCCCAAATACAGATATTTCAGGAGCAATGTTGACAAAACAGAAATAAATTATACAAAAATACAAATTATAGCTACAAAGACAATTAACACAACCAACTTAAAAACAAGGAGCCATAAAAACAATGTATACATGAAATGAAGACTTGTCAAACTTGAAATGACACATGATGACGCTACAGTCCATTTTCAAGTCTTCCAATCTACAGTATATGCATGCTAGTCTCTGTTACAAAATCAAATTTCCTTCTCTTTCAAATGAAAGCAGTATATGTATCAGAGGGGTCCTGAGTCAGATGTATCAGAAAACACCTTCCTATGTGACACATTTAGTGCATAACATGTTTCTAGTAATAGTCCTTGAATGGGGAGATTTGAAACACACAGGAGAGGCTTCCCGCTGCGCAGTAAGCTAGCTCTTTGATGTATCGCGCTGTAATGTGGTTGTTATCCATAATCGGCTTGAATGCAGGATGGCCTTTCCTGAAAGAGAGGTGCTACTGTAACGTGGGCTGTAAAAGGTTCTGCCACTGTCTGCAAGCAAATGCGACCTGAAAATATGTAGACAAATCGTAGGATTTAGTCAAAAGGCTAAGATAGCAATTTTAAGGCAGTTTCTAATAGTGAGAAAATATGCTATTAGTTTTAATACACTGTATATTTTTTTGACCTGGTGAATCTGTGAGATGACGTTTTATGGAGTTACACGATACTTATGCAAATATCTGCTTCTGCATGTTTGTGATAACAAAAGTTTAAACAAGAAATAATGCTAATGCTATCACATTAAACTCTGATATGAAAAGTGGGCGCAGACAGGAGTTTGTGATACACATCGATTTGAGGCTTGAAAGAAATGCAAAGATGATATTTTGCATGAATAACAATCAACAGATGGGGGAACAAAGAAATTATTTGAAATATGAACCTTATTGTGCAGTGAAATGAGACCCCTTTTAATAGGATTTTAATGTTTCAAAAGAATCACTGTTTAAAAAATATGGGTGGATGCTTGATTCATATAGAGCAGAAAAATCACACCATATATCTGGATAAAATGGTTATTCCTCTCATGAATAATATAGTTGTGCCCCCACATCAAAAACAGCAATCCTAGACATTTCCTCCATCTGCAAACTTTGATTATGTTAAAAATATATAAATCCACCAAACAACATTTTGACAACATTAGTGCTCCTAAAACAGTTTGATAGCAAACCAAGTGAGGGAGAAATAGCTTAAAGTGCCCCGACTGTGGTTATTGCTCTAAAGGTCTACAATATTATTATGGTTATCACCATCTAGCCTCTGCATTGGATTTTAATTTAGCACTGATAATTTGCTTATGCAAGCCTCCAGTGATTAGAGTTCTTTGTTGCACCAACAGTTTTTAATATAGTGTGAATTTCCCACTGTGCTTGTTTATACCACCCAAACAGCACTGGAAATCACCAACCCTGCTTGAAATTAAAGACAGTATAGAGGAAAGGCAGAGACAGACATAAAGAGAGAGAATGAAAGCAGAGAAACCCAGTAAGAGGGAAATTAGAGGTGCCGGACGTGTGGTGTAGTGTGTCTGTAAAAGAGAGCAATCAAACATAGAGAAAGACACCAAAATATGGCATTGAATGCGCCTCTGACTCCGTGACATTAGCTGGACTTTAATGGTAAGGTTTGAGAGCCCGCCCTCATCGTGAATGGAGGCGCGCTGGTTATGCATCATTACGAGGAGGAAGAGCCGTCCACTTCCCGCTGTGGGGCGTTGCCCTCGTGCTTTCACACTGAGTCGACTGGCTCGCAAAAAATAACAACATGCCGTGCGCTCGTCGGCTCTTTATTTGCTTTTGAAACAAGGGCGTGGAGCAGCGGGGCGTAGAGGGGAACGCGCCTCCATTTAAAGTGAAAAGCAGCCGTCTAATGTGCCGACAGTGGGTAAAATCGCCGGCTCACATAATTGCGAGATGTAAATAAAAAAGCGCTATTAAAATAGCAGTAGCATGCGATGTGGGTATCCTGGATGGATCTACAAAATAAAACAGGCTATATGAAGACTGCGGCATTGACAGTGTGCAGTTGCATTATCAATGCGCATTGTGAGGAACATCTGGTCTGAGATTCTTCCATTAAAGGCTTTATCCACTTCAGGAGTTCAACAGATTACTGGGTTTGCTGGAGGTGCAGTGGCTTTTCAGCGCTGCGATTTACGTCCAATTTAAAGTGTATGAGAGCGCTCTTGTCATTAGTGTGTACTCTCAACTGCTCTTCAGAGCTTTGTGACTTCAAGAAGAATGAAAACCCCCTCAGCCACGTCGATCTCTTGTAGGCTCCGGAGAAACAGACTCAACATTTTAGACAGTAGTTTCAGAGGTTACGGATAGGCCAGCCTGCATGCACCATTATTTACCAATGGAGCACAATGTCAGCCTTCCTCTGAACCCTTCTGCTTTTCAGACGCGGCGCTGTCTGCTCCTTGACCTTGTGAGAGGGTGCGCTTTATGGAGGTGAGAGAAAATATTTCTATCTCTCCATCAGTGGATCAATGGAGATGTGTTTACCTGTTCGGGGACACAGTGATCACTCCAGAATAATGGACATTAAACAGCTTGTTGACGGAGGGCTTTTGTCCCGGCCACTTGTCAATCCATCACGTGCACTGAGCGCGAACACACACCGCCACAGAGGCGTTGCCACGGACACCTCTGTCAAACTGTAGGGTTTGCCTGTCAAAGAAGGTCCCGCCCCAACAATGGAGGACACGTCGGGTCAATGAGATTTTCAGTAATTAAACTGAAAGGGGGGCCATTTTCAGTGCAAACTCTGCTCCCTGCAGGTTTAAGTGGAAGGTTATGTGAGGTTCTGCCCTTTGCACACACACACACACACAGATCAGTATATCACAAGGCAGGAGAATGAATGAAAGACTCTGCTTCTTCAGAGGGGAAGACTGCAGGTTACTTAACCTCTAAAAGCTACAATCCGGAAACGTTTTTGAAAATAACTGTCCAGTTATGTTATCCAAATCCCAAATCAGCCACTTGTGATTCACAAAAGCTTATTTTTAGTTTAGCTTTAGCTACACTTATTGAAAAACTCCAGCAACATGTTTTAATGTACATCAAACTCTCTGGTCCACTAGAGAGGATAAGGATAATTAAATATACCAAGGCCTATAAGCCTCCGTTGTTTGATATGCTGTCTATAAGCTCTGGTTTTGAAGTTATCACCTTCTAAAACATAAACATAAATCTGACCTAAACAGGAATGTTGATGTCCTAATATACAAAGAGTAAGTTTTGTTTAGGTACTGTATGGTTATACCATTAAAACAGATATCCAAACTTATATAACCTGCACTACTATATTACGCTGAAAACTCAAAATGAAATTGAGTGTTCTCTGTTAAACCTCACATTAACTCACCCTCAGTTGAGGTGGAGCTCTAGGGGGAAGTATTAATATGTTGTCATGGCTGGAGATGGATAGCTTCTGAATGTCATCTAAATCCTGTACCCCCCTCCAGTCAGACACAAGACTAAATGAGTGCTCTCTTTGTCCTGCATCATCTCTCCATGCCTCCTCTATTCCGAACTGTACCTCATTGTGTAATAATCGTCTCACAAGTGGTGCAATTTTTTTTAGCCCATGCCTCAATAAAACACCAACCCGTGGTCATTTTGCGGCTGTTTGGGGCACTTTGGGGAAATGCCGAGTCTTGCTTTCTGGGCTTGGCGTGGTGGTGTGATGGGACCAGCAGATTAAAAAGCCTGCGTTTGTTTTACATAAAGGCTGCAGCCATCAGGTCTCAGCAGGACAGGAGTGGCTCTCTGGGCCCGATAAATCACAACCCGCATTCATTCATTCAGCACATTCAGACCCAGACACACATTTCTCTCCTTGCCCGCACTGCTGACTCCTCATTTCTGCTGTGTTTAATATGTGACCTCACAGTATACGCAAGGGTTTTTACTGGTTTCACCGACAGAGAAGGTGAGCCGTCTTACAGAAGAGCAGCGCAATGCCATCTTTTTCGGTTTGAAACTGTTGGCGAGGGAAAATGTTAGCTAAAGAGTGCTACGTGGAAAATAAATGTCAAGAATAAATTGGATTCCATCTTAGATGATTGACAATTTATTGCACACTCATACTGAGTTATTTGTATTTATTTATTTTATTTTGTTATGTCTCACAATGTTGCACACATTGACATTTATTCAGAAAACTGGATAAATAAATCTGAATATTAACACTATTTCCATATAGCCTACATACATTTCTTTAAGGTGAATACTAGCTGGCCCTTAGGTTTAATGGAATTCATAGCTGTGAGTGACAGGAGCTGAATAGGCTGGAGAAAATGGGGAGGTAAAGGGGAGCATTAGGAGTTGCTAAGGAGGTGGGGGTTGGCTAAAGGCTGACACCGTCCTCTTCTTGTGACACAGAGAGTGCTCACACACACACATACACATACACACACACACACACACACACACACACACACACACACACACACACACACACACATACTCCTAATACATTCAATGACGGGCCCTGTACATTCATTTGAATACAGGGCATGCATGTGTGTGTGTGTGTTTGTGTGTGTGTGTGTGTGTGTGTGCGTGTGCGTGTGCGTGTGCGTGTGCGTGTGTGTGTGTGTGTGTGTCTGTAGTGTATGTGTGCGTCTGTGCATGTGGTCTGTGCACATGCAATGCAGTTACCCTACTTTTCACTTTGTTTCATTGGCTGAAATAGCCTGCAAGACCAAAATAGTTATGTTAGCTAGCAGTTAGGCACAAACACGTAGACATTTTTTAAATGGCTTCCAGAACACAAAATAAAAAATAGGTTAATATTTAACTCCACTCCAAAATACTCCAGTTTAAGTAGGTCAAGTAATACGGTTGAGCTTAACGCTATTTTCTCCAATCATTGATGGAATATATAAACAGAACATGGGACAGAGGTTGGTGAACGTAATTGTTTGTTGAATGCTTGGTGAGTTACATTTACTCTCCACACAACACTGGCTAATTAAGTCCCTGTGATTGAAGGCAGAGCTGATTACAGCATGGCAACCAGACCTGCAGCTCTGCGCTAGTCATTAGCATCATCTCTGGGTCGGAGAACGTGTGAACGCTCTCTCCTTTGTCTGACTTTGGTCGGGGATAATTGTGTGTCTGAAATTACCTCGACAGTATCCTCAGCCAATTGGTGTTACCGACCTCGCCAGAGAAACACAATAAGGCAGAATATCTCTTCCACCCCACTCCCCCCACCCAAAAGAATATCCAGTTCTGTAGCATTTACAGAGATTTAAAGCGGCCTATGAGAAATATGGCCGGAGTTGACAAGCGTGGTTGTGTATTTTAATAAACATGTTTGTCTGTATTTACATAAGTGTTTAGGATTGGGAGACGTCTAGATTTCTCACACACTAAATAGACAGCAGGCTGTGATAAGCGGAGCCTTCCATTGTCATTAACTTGTTATTTTCCCTCCCTTGGGTTCCTCGTGGGATTATCGAGTTGAACACACGCACGGTCCAAATTCCATTGTAAACATTTGCAATTAATCTTCTCACCAGCTTTCCACCTTTCAGAGGCTGCTTTACATAAAGCTGATCAAATGAAGTTGTTTGCCATGGCCAAACTCTGTTGTCATCCTGCCTGGAAGTGCTACAACACTAATTTGCTGATATAGCTAGATTTCTTTGTTACAGGAGCCAGCTATCAAACCAGTGAGCATTATGGGGCATTATTTTCTTATTCCTTTTCGTGTGACATGTCCAATGGTTAGCTGGCATGCCTGGTCGGAGCTTTGAACTCGTCAGATTGGGTGCACTACAGCAAACAGTCAGATTTGTATTAGAGTAATCCTTTAATTGCTTCATGGCAAAATGTCTATACCATATTAAGTAATTCAATACAGCCAGTTAATGGAATGGCAGGGAGATATCACATTTTGCATAAAACCTTTAAAGCCTTGCAACAACGCCTGCCACTCGTCTTGATCACAGTCACACATTCACATCCAAGGTAATCCGCTATCTATTTTTAGGACTGTACTACAGACTATCAGTGTCTATAAAGGCTACTGCATGTTATTATACAAAACCACTGTTTTCTGAACATAATCACAGAATGTATTATACTGTAAGTAAATAGACATACATACATTGATTTTATAGTGATAAAATATTGCTTATTTTATAATAATTTATAAAATATGAAAAAATAATATACTTATCTTGGGTGAATTTTTCTATGAAATGATACATGAGGTCAGAACATATAAATATATTGATTAACCAAATAAATAACTGCAACTTTTGGTGCAGGCAGCCATATTATATTCTGTGTTTATGAGTATCTTGATAGTGCTGCATAGTTTACAGAGCAGTGCATACTGAAATGTTTAGAGATGTATGGTCATCTATTACAAGCTAAATATAAGCTAATACATTAGTTTGTCAAATTCAACAAATATCTCCTCGCATTTTGCTAGCTTACCGTTTGTGTGCGTTTTGAAAAATATGATCTGATACTTTTACACAGCCCTGTAAATATTAGCACAAACAAAGCAGTGAACACCGCTCACATCAACAATACCATAGTACTACGCTTTGCTTCACAATGCATTTTAACGTGTGATGTGCCACCCGAGGAGGACCGCGGAGCAATACTGTTTTAATTTGAGCTCTAAGTTGTACACTTTTTGTCAAGTTCAGTGAATATCTGCTCATGGACCGCTGACGGCCAGGTCTGTGTGTGCGTGCTGAAAACACAATCTGGTGTTTTGCACAGCCTCAGTACTGTACATGGGAACACAAACAAAGTGGTGCACCACATAACAATGTCCTATAGCCTTGGCAATGCATTTCCAATGTGTGGGGCTGAGCTTATGAGGGAGCACCCTATGGCAATTAAGGGAGGGATGTTTTTGATTCAATCAAGTTCAAATATCAACAAGCTTTCTCCGCAATGTCTGACTCTACCTTTATATGATCTATATGTGCATCATTATCAGATCTACAGCATTGAGGGGGGGCCTTGTGATGGTCTGGCCAACATGGGGGCCACATGAATGCAATGGGTTCCCACTTGCTAATGCTCAGATGCGTACTGCATCTTCACTGAGCAGCCATTTCTACCAGGATAAATACCGAAAATACATACCCAAAGGCAGGGCGTCGCTCCGGCAACGAGCTGACCTGCATCTGCATAGTCGACCCCGCGTCACGTCACCATGAAAGTTTTGACAATACTCTGAGAGGACGTGATGGAAAGCAATAAACCATGAATGTTGTTTGAAGATGTGTAATGCTCTCCTGGGATTAGCCTGTTTTGTCTCTGCACCTTTTTCAACACCAACACTCGTTCAGAGGGACTTAAATTGCCTCGAGTGCATAGCTGGCGCCTAATGAGCACCAATTAAATTGTTTTCTCTTCTTGACATACCATATATATGTTGCTTGCTCAACTGCTTTTAACATCTTGTACATAAGAGAACTTACACATACAGCATGTGCATAAGACCTGTACGTTTTATGCATACGTAACTAATGCATATTACTACATTAAATAAGTAAGAGATTTACACACAAAGAACACAAAATAAATGTACTTTTTTTTACTGTTTTCAAGATTTGTGTTAGAAGTTTTAGTTTGTATTAAACGATACGATAATGTTTCTAGGACGTTTACTACATTAAGTGCAATTTTACAGCAACATACAACAACATGTTGATGTTTAGTTTTTTTTTGGACAAAAACCTAAACATCAACGCCTAGTGACAATGGACACTGAGTTAGGGATGGCTTCCTTTGACTGCTATGGCACATGGAAGGGCCAGAGCCATGTAGAAGGCAGAGTCGTGTCAACTCCGTTCACTCCAATGGAAACAAAATGTCACAGCAAAGGCGGATCGTGGTAGCCTCGCGAGATCAGGATGGTCTCGCGAGGCTACCACGATTCAGCTTCAGTGTCATTTTGGCGTGAAAATCGGTCTGGAAAGGCTCGGAATAATTTTGAATGTGTTCAAGTATCAACTGAACTTTCCAATCAGCGTCGTGTTTATAGCTATATGGGTGTGGTTTTCCAATCAGCGTCGTGTTTATAGCTATGGGTGTGGTTTAGGTGTGCCGACCATGTTGCCGACAGCAAAATCTACCAGATGGTTCATCCAATCAACTGACAAGTATTATGTGAAAGTACAGACATTCACAAACAGTTTCAATGTACGACTCCCCAGATGGACTTGGGACAACAATTCCTCTGGCATGTCAGGTTAGGATCGTGGAAGCTCGTAACAGTTCTCAGAAGATAGCCGCGAATAAGCGCTTTATAAAATGTATTCTGAATGTAAATCGATGCATTTATTGACGTAAATCGATGCAACTGTTTTGTGTCGAAATGAACAACATGACCATTGGGAATGTTGAACTTCAGTTGGCACGACTCTCTGTTCTACAAGGCTCTGGAACGGGCCATTGTCAAGGCCAACAGGCATCCTCCATCTTGACTGATCACCATGTGAAACAGGCTTTGGGGGGCGAAGGCCGAAAGCACTACCGCCATCAAGGGACTGCCTCCCATCTCGGCAGGCTTGGGTCTCAGGGGTCACCCCCACGGGGCAACCTGGTCCAAAAGCGGAGGTCAGCGGGGCTGTCCTGCATTCACACGGCAACAAAAGACAGAAGACGGCGGCAAAGAGACTCAAGGGTCAGACGGATTACTAAAGAGGGCTCCCTCCGTTTGTTCTGTTGCAGTTCTCTAGGAGGT
Source organism: Amblyopsis hoosieri (assembly GCA_027564755.1). NCBI lineage: Eukaryota > Metazoa > Chordata > Actinopteri > Percopsiformes > Amblyopsidae > Amblyopsis > Amblyopsis hoosieri. The sequence continues at coordinate 1,167,457 of JAODUE010000015.1, forward strand.
GAGAATGGTCGACGTTAAGTCCTACACTGAAGAAACCTTGACCCTAGGAACCTTTTAAATGAAGTCAAACCAGAATTAGAGTGTAAACAGCTGTTGTTTCCCCAAAATAGTGTTGGCGTTCTAACTTTTAACTGTGCAAAAAGTATATTTCTGTAGTTATTACGAATGAAAATAGATTGTCAGATATTACGTCAACAACAGATAACAACAACAACAGACCTACTAAGGAAAAACATTGTAAGAACTTTCAAATGCAGTCTACTGATCTTCCTAGCTTGCAGAAATGTGCTACATTAGTTTTCATGGAAGATAGAGATAGGCCCCAGAAGACAATGGATAGACCAGGGGACAGGGATCTCATATTTAGCTGGTGATTGCACTCAAGCCAGACAATAAGTAAGATTCATTAGGTCATCCTTTACTTGCGTCTGCCAAGACCTGGAATGAAATGTTAAATGTTTCATGGGCTAAGAAAAGGGCAGAATCTGTCTTTTGGTTTGCCAGACGCAGAAGGAGCAATGGAAGCAAAAGAGAGAGAGAGGGATGGAGAGAGAGAGAGAGAGAAATAGGGAGAGGGAGAGAGGGAGAGGGAGAGAGAGAGAGGGGAGGCCGGAAATCGGGTGGGTGGGGGCTAAAGAGATGGGCAGAGGCCAAACTAAAATGAGAACATGGCAGAGGAGAAGAAGAGGAGAGGGGGACACAGAATACATGATAAAAGGGAAGGAGCAAGAGAGAGAGAGGGATAAAGTGTGAGAGAGAGAGAGAGTAAGAGAGAGATACAGAGTGTGGGATAGATAGGGTGAAAGAGAGAGAGAGAGAGAGAGAGAGAGAGAGAGAGAGAGAGAGACAGAGAGAGAGAGAGAGAGGGAGAGAGAGAGTAAGAGAGAGATACAGAGTGTGATAGCAAGGGTGAAAGAGAAAGAGAGAGGGAGAGAGAGAGGAAGGGAAAGGAGGGAGCCATGCTCTGTGTTTTGGACCGTCTGATGGATGAGGGTGCAGGGGGCTCGCTGGGGAGGCGGTGGCGGGGGGGGGGAGGGGGGGGAGTGTAGGGGATGAGGTTAAGGTTGGTGGGGGCGGGTGTCTTCTGAATGATGATGGCCTAATATCATCATCCCCCTGTCAGGCCTAATAGGCTTTCCTTGGTAGGAATCACTCACACAGAGCCACCATAATGCCCAGGCCCTTGACAGCCCCATCCATTCAGTCAAGCCAATCCAACGTCTCCCAGCTAATAAGGAAATATATGGTTCAGGGAGCACTGAAAAATTAAACAGGTAGCTTATGAACAATTTGTTTCGCCACAATGTTTATTATATTTGTCGACTGTCTGTCGCCGTCTCTCTTTTCTTTTATCGTGGCTTTGTTTTTTTTTTGGGGGGGGCGTTTGAAAAGTCGACCCACTGCGCAATGCGCTGACACGGCAATTCTGTACTGTACAACATCTCGCGATTTGTCTTTTACTCTCTCTCTCTCTCTCTCTCTCTCGCTCACTCACTCACACACTCACTCACTCACTCACGCACACACACACACACACACACACACACACCCTGGGAGTTCGCGTTTGCTAGTGTTTGTTAATCTCTAGCTATCACTTATTATCTTATTACAAGTATTACAAGACAACTACTGTATTTTCTCCATTGCTGTTGATATGACAAAGGAGATTGGGTCAACATCAGTTGGAATACAAATATTTTCCAAAAAATAGTATCCATCGCATGATCCTCATGACAGTATCTTCTAAAATATTCTAATTTTAGCAGCCGAGCATCGGAGGAGTCACCCAATCCTGTTTTTCTCCCACTATCCACCTGTCATATCTTTCCCTCATGCAATAGCTGATCACAGGACACTTTAAACACGGTTGCTCTCCTCTTATCTTCCCCATAGCGCACCGTTTCCTGCTATCTCCAATCTGAGCTTTAATCATGTGACACCTCCTCAGCGCAGTCACAGCAAACACACACACACACACACACACACACACACACACACACAGGAGAAAACTGTCGTCGTCAATAACAACAGAAACTTTATTCAAAGTTTGCAGTTGAAAGCTCACGGCCATCTCATCAAAATAGTCAGATTTCATTATAGAATGTGTGCTCTTAAAGAAAGTTGCTCGCACGTCACTGTTTGGCCTCTGTATTGTACATCTAATACTATAAATCCCTAAAATGGTTGAAATATTTATGTAACAAGCATGGACCGTCTTTCAAATAGTGCACAGTCTGTAGCTTAATAAATGTTTTGTACATATTACTCTAATTGAAGCGTTCAGATGCAAAAACCTCCAAGTGCATTTGAAAAAAAGTAGCAATTAGCAACAACTAATATTTGCATACACTCATTTCACCTTAATTACAGTCTGACAGTCAATACTATATAATATATAATATTTAAAGTATTATGTGTGCTCTGTATCCTAGATGCACATTTACACACATACAGTACACGATTTGCATTACTAGCAATTCAACAGAAAGTCAAACGTATTGTACATCTGGGCACAGCTCAAATCATCACATTTATCGGTGGACTTTATCAAGTGTAAATAGAGTATGTGATAATATATCATCTTTATTTCCAACAGATAACAATTTCGCACCTCTTTGATTGCATTACATAATATACTAATATATCACCAGAACACCAAATTCCCTTCTAGTTGCTCACTGTTTATGTTTTAAAACCAACTGTGCACAAAGGTGCATGTGCTTATGGGGGAAAGGGCAGAGAAGATGCAGTAAAGCGGGAGAGAGCAAAGCTTGCCACCATGTTCAAACCAAAACAGATATACATTTATTTGCAATACCGGTTTCCCCCACAAGGGTAATCCCCAGGCACCGTGCGCCTTTAACGTCTCATTCACTGTGTAGCTCAGGGGACTTGAACTACATCCCTATTGTAGCCCTGCTTGTACACATACAGACACTCACCTCCAGCCCTGTTGCCATTATCACTGTGCATGTGGGGCATATTCCACCGCAGCAGCTTGATCCTGCAGTGCATGGCAGAGGGTGCGTGTTAATAAAAGAGGGCTTGCCAGGGTGTGCTGCGAGGCCATTGTGGTCTCCACGCTCACTGGTTCCCTTTGTGCCCATGAAAGCTCGGGCGATACAGTAACAGCCAGAGGCAGAAAGGAGCTGTCTGTCGTCGATCCGGCTGGTAACACTTGTTTCACCCCGCCCTTCCAGGGGGCCGCAGAGAATAGAAAAGAGGCAGCTGGTAGGCTGAACAGGAAATGCAATGGCAACAGTGTCAACAGCTGCCCCCACGGCCACGCCGGCCGTATATGGTGTGGCAGCAACACACACACACACACATACACACGTGAACACCCAAGTGTTTGGATAGCTGCGGCCGGGGCTGGGCGCGCGCTGTATATTCCCCCGCGCGCAACGCTGCGATACCAAAACGAGCGCTCTTTTGTGTTTCTCATTAAAAACGCTATATGCTCTGGGCTTAGTACTCACACAGGTGATGACAACATGGCTGCCTGTGAATGTCGAGTAAACACGACCAAAACAGCAGCTGAACGGGAAGGGCGTTCGCCCGAAAGAGGAGGGAGCGCGCTGTTTTGTGACCTTTTATTCGGAAGAATAGTTCCTTGTTTACTCAAGCAAGCCTTAACCCACACCCCGTGTCCCATATTTCCATTAACATTGCAACCTGATGAAATTGGACCTGAAATTTGAGGTAAACACATCATCATCCACCAAACATCAACCATCCGTAAATGACATGCACTGATAACTAAACTGCTGCTGGAATATGCACTTACTCCACCAGATTAGCATGGCGCTATACGCATGGTGCTGACGTTCTGACATAGCAACAAAAAGGATAAGGTTTTAATTTCTCTTATATTTCTTTCATCTGATTCCTTTAACCATTTTTATTAATGTTATTTCTCTGCACTTCTGTATTTGTTTATTGGAAGCACAATGTGCATTCCCTCTCTGTATAAAGCACTTTGAACTGCAATTCTGCATGAAAAGTGATATATAAATAAAGATGATTATTATTATTAACATGAAAATTATTGTTCATATGTATTAATATGTATTTTTTGAGAAATTTGTCAGCGACAAAGTCCATAAAATACAGTAGATTTCTACATTACCTATGGCAGTTACAATGACCTCAGACAGGTCAAGATGACCCCCTCCACACACGCACGCACACACGCACGCACACACGCACACACACACACACACTCACACGCACACACACACACACACACACACACTCACACGCACACACACACACACACACACACCCCTAGGAGTAAATAAATCAAGGTGTCGCTTCAACCTCCCAATCCCCCTTTTGCTATCACTATCTTTGAGTGTCCCCAGCTCTGTCTCACTTCCCCTGTTCCTTGCTTGACCCCCCCCCCCCAGCCCACATCTAAACAAACCTCCTGTCATCGTCCCGGCGATAGGTACGACAGCTTCAGCCCAATGTGAGGAGTGATGCACCCTAAAAAGTAACACTCTCCCTGACTTCTCTGCCCCCCTTCCCCAATGTACCCCCACCCTTTAGTTTTCCACCTCTCTCTCTCTCTCTCACTCTCTCTCTCTCTCTCTCTCTCTCACTGTCTTTTGATGCCTTTTCTCTCTTTTATTTGATGCTTTTTCTCTCGTTTCTTGGGAGTAATAACTTGGGAGTAATAAAATAAGCCGTATGTCCTTTTTGAAATTCACAATTGAGCTTTGAAAATACATAATTATCTCATGTTCGGCATAATATTTGAAGATGGGATTTGTTTTTGCCCCTTAACCAAATTCCATGTGAGTTTTTTCTTCTGTATAATGAAGTATCTGGGACCGTAAAATTAATTTCAGTCTAAAATATCCTCGTCTTTTTTCGACTCTTAGTTACATCCAATTTGCAGAGGGCTTTAATTCACCCTTAAGGGGTCATTGTTGAACATACATCTTTGAATCTAGTGAGATTAGCTACCATTTGCTAACGTTAATACCTTGCTGCGATTGCTTTACATTAGAGCTTATGCTAGCTCTGACATGGAGATTTGAAGTTCCTTTTTGCGTAAAAATCCATTGCTTAAATATAAAAAGCTCATTGGGGTCATGTGAGAACAAATGTACTCATCAATTTACTATCTTTGTCGTGATTAGACAAATAGATATCAATGAGATTACTAAGATTCGGCAGAGCCCCCTCCCCCCGCCCATCAGACATGAAGGAAGAATTAAAAGGCTATTTCAGCGAGTGTGTAAAATGTGTGACCATCTCAGTTGTGAAATTGCATCCGTTTTTGTGGTGAATCATCCATCGTCTTTTTTATGTTGGCAGAGGCTGGGTTGCTTTGGTTCAGAGAGAAACATGGCAGTGATAAGTGTAACGAGGACGGAATAAAGACAGGCATCTGCTTTCAATGACCTTAAACACCTTATCTGCTCCTTTGAAGGCAGGGCGGGGTGATTGGCAGGCCAATTTGTGATCATATCAGCTGATGTACTCGGTACTCCTAATGCTCTTTGCCGCAGATAAGTCTGCTTAATATGAAAACTGTCATAATTCATCCGCGTTTTCAACGATATACATTTTCTTGGGGAATCATCAATTGGGGGATCCGTCAAACGGTACGCGTCAAGATTTTCAATTACAAATCGGTTTGTGTGGTTTCATTATGTGGTGATTATTCCACACACTTTGAAGCAGTTAGGCCTCTGGTTTGTTGAATCAAAGTTAGCTTTTTTCTCCATAAACACACAAGGTGATGGAGATAGGGACATCTCCTGCTGTGTGGATTTTCCCACACATGTCCACTCTGGCCAGTCTGCTGTCAAACATGTCCACGTGCCATCCACTCCCAGATGATAGTTTCTTGTGCAAATTAAAAGTAAAGTCAGCTATTGCAAGCTAATTGTAAGCTAATACACAATTTCTGAAATTAATCAAATATCTCCTCGCATTTCGCTATCTTACCGCTCTCTGTGCATGTTGAAAAACAAAACTGATACCTCTACACAGCCCTGAATCCGTAAATAGGAACATAAACAAAGTGGCGAACACCGCTCATATCAACAAAGCCGCAGCATCACGCTTTGCTTCACAATGCGTTTCGATGTGTGGGGCGGCGCTGCTGAAGGCAGGATTATTGTTTTGATTTGAGCTTCGAAGTTAGCAAGCGTTCTCGAGAATGACTAACCTTCAAACCAAAGTTAGCTGTTCTCTCCGTAAACATGCAGACGGGGGCATCTCCTACAACGAGACTCAGTGGTGAACTAGATTCCAATTTGGAAGTATAGACGAGTGTGCAAATTAGCTGTGTTTTTAATTAAGCCTAGTGAACAGTGTTAGGCAGAGGACCATTGTTCTGGATGGGGCAGGTGCAAATTTATTCTCCCTCCGGGGAAAGCGGCAAGATGTCCGTCCACCAGCCGAGTTCCATCGACGGCTTAATCAGCCCCCAGCTTGAACACGTTCCCTGTTTTGGCCACCCCACGCTGTGAGACACTGCTGAGTGAGGTCAGAAATTATTCATCATTTGAGGGCTTCATTTGTAACATTTCCATTATAAGTTTCCACCATGCAGGCAGGAGCAACATTTGATTTTTGATAATTATAGTTGCTGGACGGACGCAACAGTCAGTATTCTCAAACCAATTACCTCACTCTATATTCTTCTTATTGCCTTTCTGGTGGTTATTTAGGCTATGAATCTGTTAAAGAGTTTGTTGTGCTCCCAATGCCCACATATGTGACCTTCGTGCTATTGCAGCTATGTGAAACAAATAGGGTATATACAGTAGGCCACTGTATGAAGTATTCTGCAACAGATGGTCTCTGCATAACTAAATAATCAATATCATTTATCAGTAATATCTGGAGGCAAATTATTGTTTCGGCTAAAAAACAACTTTCCTGTTGGATTCCTAAGATTCAATGTGGTGGTTTGAATCGTACAGTAAGCAGCCCCAGATAATGAGCTTGCGTCTTTAATCATGTCAGACAGGACTTTGAGCTGTTTTACATCATATTTGCAGGGGCATGGAGAGGGGGTGTCTACTGTGTGTACTGCATCAAGAATCGTGCAGTTTCCTATCCATTGGACACATGTTTTGAAAATGTTATACAACATATTAGAATATTTATATAAATAAATTCCCTTTTTATATATGAGAGTTCAGATGCAAAAACATCTAAGTCCATCTGAAAAAAAGTAGCAATTAGCATGAACTAATTAACTAACTAAGTATGAACTAACATCTTGTATTTTAATGTTCATGTTAAAAAATGTCTTTACAATAGCATTTTTGTGCATGACCATCCATTAACCACTCTGAACCACTCTGACCCACACAGACAAAAAAAAAAGCCTCTTGTTCTATAGCAGCGAGTGATTGAAGTATAAAAATGCCTACATCTCATTGGTCAGTGAAGTTCAAATGCATCACTTCCTGGAGGAACAATAAATACTGTAGTTTCTCTTATGGGATGCTGTATAGAAAGCATCCCAACTGTCAACTGTATTCTGCAACAGAATCACAGATTGCTGTTTTTAAGTTGGTTAAATTTCTTCTGAAAAAAAAAAAGATATTTAAACAACTTTCTATATATCTAATATGACCACTGTATAAAAATAAATTACATTGAGCTGTGCCAATGTTATTTATGGTCAGTTACAATCAAGAATGTTATGATCAAGACAAATTACACACTGACACAAACTGACACAGTAAAATAATCCTAGTGGTAGAAAGTAATCCACCTAGATTCCTCTGCAAACCTCCACATTCCATTAAACTAAAATGGCCGCCAGAGATAAATCCCACAATCCATTCACTATTTCATCCTTGTCCACATCCAAGGAACCAAAAAGATAACTCTGTCCCATAACCCTGTATGATCATTTGCATCTAAAACGATATTCGACATTTGTTATTCCATCAATCAATACCATCTATCCCATTCTCCGCATGCATAATCTCAGAGGCTGCATGCGAAACGCTTAACAATAACATGTATGTTATACACGGAGCCATATATCAACCCCGAACGCATTTACATCCTGTTAACAATTTCTCAGGGCAGATTAGAGGGTGCTGAGACAGCGGCCCAGATCTCATGAGAGCAGGGCTTTGGTAGCTGATAAGGCCAGCCATTGGAAGGCAGGATTAATACACATGACCAGCACACATGGAGACCTTCTGATTATTCTAGCAGAAAAAAAGGGCCAATCCCATCGGCCCCCGTGTGATTAAACACAGCCGGGGTGCAGACCGGGAGGGATAGGGAGATAACTAATTTTATTTATGCAAGCCGGTTAGCCTGGTGGATCACTGCTGAGGCTGGTTGGTGCGCTGGAGCAATGAGGGATCATGGGAAGTGGGGGCTGGCGGATTGGTGGGGGGGGGACCTTTACATCTACTCTGTTTTATGTACAGTAGGTCATAGATTAGATCAGGCATTTTTTATGGAGCCCAAAATAGATGCAATAGATGTGCATTAGACATCAGACCACCATTTGAAACGGCTTGCCCCCGGGAATCCCATCACAAGAGGACTTTGCTGTTGGATACGACTTTGGATGGATAACGTGACTCTGCGCAGTAGATGCAGGGTAGCTATAAGGACCTCATACTGCACCCGTTATCCACACACCTGGAAATAGAGGTACAAGGCTATTGCGATTCTGTGCTGGATGTACAGGTATATGGTTTACTTACTTGGTCTACTGCTTGGCCTTCTGCTAGCTAGCTAACATTTAAATCCTCATGTTTTGATGATCAGTGAATATCATACAAATACGTAAAAATTATTTTGAAACAGCTGGGTGGCTTGTTGATCCGCTGCACTGCACATACTGTATTTCCCCCTAAATTAAGTTCATCCGTTGAGTCTGTATCCTTAAGGACTTGCAAAACTTTCAGCAGTAATGGCACTGTACATTAGGTTCAGAACAGAATACTTTGTGCTAGCAAGAATTACCTAATTAACTTCAAAAACATGTACTCATTATGGAACGAATTCCTTTTGGTAGTTAGAGGGTGCTTAATTAATTAATTGCGTTAATGACCCATTAATGGCAGTGCGCAAGGAATTCTAATGAGCCACCTTAATTAAATATTATCTCACTGCTTAATCAATGTGTTTAATTATTGACGTGATATTTTTGGTGAAATCAATTTAGCCCTCGGTCACAGGAGAGAATCGCTGATTGTGTGCGCGCCCTGCCCTGACTGATTCATTGCTGAATTGTTCATTCAGTTCAAAATCCTCTTTTAATCATGTTGAATACGAGCCATTTGGCTCTGATCCATACATTTTTGCGTGATAAAGCCATCCTGATCATTTTGATATCAATTTCAATTGACCCAAGGCCATATTTTACATCTGTTTGAAAGGCACGTTTTAATTAGACATATGAGTTGTTGCAATTACATGGCCACGGTTCCGCTGTGTGCCTGGCCATTAAGGAGTGATAAATGGAAGAATTCCATATATTCCCATATATTAATGGACACGTCTGCTTGTAATTTTCCCAATGCGTGGCTTGCAAATGTCAGACAGTATGTAACCATTTTTGTTTTTCACAAAGTGACTTTAAGCCAAAATAAAGCCACTGGCGTGCCGTCACACACATGCTCAGTAGGGGCCACGTCTGTTAAGAAAGGGGGCCTGCACCTGCTCGCTCCTCGCCGTGGGAGAGTTCCTATCCATGTCACCACCACCGAGAAGTGTTTGCGGAGTTCCTCTCCACCTTTTTAATCACATATTTATATACGTCCATATTTAGGTGAGACCGTGACCCCCTGCTCTTCCTGCCTCCCCCCCTCACCCCCCCGCCCCCCCACGTCCCTGACTCTGGCTGGGCAAACTGGAAGGCCTCAGTCATCGTCCTCATTTTAGCTCAGATCTGGCGGGATCAAAGGTGGGGCAGCTGGGCGGGTGTGGGGGAGGGGAGCAGATGGCCCCTGCCTTGGGTGGGGCGAAGGGGGAGGGGGGTAGCAGGCGAAGTGCCGTCAGGTTTTAACACCTCCTCCTCCCAGGGGTGCCAGAGACAAAGGGGGGGGGGGTTCCAGCCTGTGCATCCAGCTCAACATCTACCTGACCACGGTGGCCTGACCGCCAGACGTCCACAACATGAGGACCCCGTTATGCACCCGCCTCGCTCCCATGTTGGCCCTGACCTGGGGGGAGGCTGAGGAATGGGCCGGAGGGAGGGGGGGTGAACCGTGCCCAGTGCCTTTGCATCACAGCACCACAGTCAGAAGAAACCCAGAGGTCACTGGGCCGGCATTCAGTTACCCAATTAATGGTGAAAATGATTATACACATTAATAATAGATAGATCCCATGTTTAGTAACATACACACGTTATATCTATGTTATAAACCATCATAAATGCTTAACGCTAAGTAGTTTATTATTTATTTCAATGAAAAGATTTGGAAATCATCTTACGACCCCCTGAAACCCCCAGCCGAACTAGTATACATGTTGTACCAGAGCATTAGGATATGGTCTTCTGGGAAATTATCATTTGTACCAAGCTTCCAGTGACGCAGCGAACAATTAATAATGTCCATACATCAACAAACAAGAAAAGCATGTATAACTAATATGTGTCTGTCCAGTCAACTATCCAAAAAATAAGAACATTTGTAAACAATAGAAAATTATATGTGTGATGCATGTTTTGAATTTATGTAATGTAAGAAAATATACTTTTGGAAGAGAAGCTCTGTGACTTCAACTCGTGTAAGACCCGTTCTTGTGTCTCACTGCATGGTTTCAGACCGCAGGTGCTGTGGCTGATTAATCCCATGCCAATTCAGCTCCGCATGAACAATCTCAAAGTTCCAGGAATGGAGCCTGTTGGGAACTTGAAGTGGTACTTGTGGTCTGAGATTATGACTTTCAGATTTGTTGGCCTTGAGAACTCAAATGTAGCCTCTCAGGATGAGAGGCTATTCTACAGGAAAAAAAAAAAAACTTCTGTGGAGGGGGTTTGGATTCATCCACTGCCTAATGTTTTTTTGGGTAGCTATTTCTCCATAAGTCCAATCACTAAGTAGTCACATTCTCCCTGTGGCTAATAGGATCATGATGGGAGTAATCTTTGCAAATCTGACATAATAAAAAAATAAAAAAACGGCCTGGCCTTCAACTTCTTCCTCTCGGTAAATTAACAATTTCAATAGTCTTTCCTGTGGGAGAAGGAAAAAGTAAAACAAAACAAAAAAAAAATGTTTTTCTCAGGAAAGGTTTAGGCTCAAGGCAAATGAAGGGGTTATTATTAGTGAAAATAAATAGGCTACATGTAAAGTAGGTGCAAACTGCAAGACAAACACAACTGATGCAATAACACAAGCAACTGTGCAAATGCATTATTTACACTGGCAAAAGTTTAGCTCACCTGTAACAAACTGTAAAGTATATTGAACACCAGTTTAATGTCCCAATTGTTTTCATCAAAGAAGATTAAGCATACAATAACACAAATTACAATACAGTATCTGGCTTTATTGGGGATTCAATCGCAAACACAAGGTTCATGGTGGATTGAATGTGAAACTGTGCACAATCATAAACCTAACAAAACATTTGCTCCCTATTCCCACCCTGTCACTCATACACGGGTCTACATAGACCAACTGTATATCTGTATGCATCAGATACAACCATGCAAACCACTTATTGTCGTATCAACCTGTGACAAGCACTAGCATGTGGTCCTCCTCTGTATTTACCCACCTGCTCAAATGTACCAACACATCATTTTCCCCTCCACATTGTCATTCCTTAAAATGTGGCATTGTTTGTGATGTATGCCTGTCCTCCAAACCAAGACTTTTAAAATGGCTGTGGCATTTCATAAATATTGTACTCACGGCCAAATAGTTTTGTCACTAATACTTTTTTTTCTATCAATACCAGCGCATTATAAAAAATGAACAACTAACTTAACATCGATCAGTATACAGGTAGCTATTTCAACGGTCAAGACATTCTTTGTATTTTACTACCATAACCATTAGCCTTATTCTATTTACATACAGACTGCAATGGTGCATTGTGGGTCTTTTCTAACAGGGTTACAATGAAAGCAAACAGTTGATTTAGCTGGCATGTGTGTTTTTCCAGTGTGTTGTCTTTTCTGTGTTTCTTTGTATTTGTGAGTGACCCAATGTGGCCAGACACCTGCCTATGGCTGCTTGTCTCACTGGTGAATCGGAATGTCTTCAAGGTGTCTCTGAAGAAGCCTATTGTGTTTGTTGTGTGTCTTTGTTCTACAGTCTTAAGCATCCTTTCCTGCGACCCCCCGCCCCCCACTCACACAGTGAAGACAAAATAAATCTACCGCTGCCACCGATGGAATGAAAAGACCAGGCATGGTTCCATCAGTCCCACCCCCCCCCCACCCGCCATCTCCCACCCAAACACAACAAAGCGAATTGACAGTAAAAGGAAAAAGGTAAATGGAACACGTTTAACACATTTTAATAATAAGTGTCTGCAAAATGACGAAAATGTAAATAAAAATATGTGACGGTACAGTAAGTTTTCCATCTTTCTGTCAGCTTTCAAAATCCCTTGAAAGAATTTTTTTTTTTCTGATCTCCCCTCCAACACCCTCACCCACAATCCCTCCCTCCATTTTTTTATTTACTATTCATTTGATTTGATTTATTTTTTATTTGTGATGTCACACCTGCTATCAGTCACGCGCTGCCCGGTCTGTCAGGCCAGATTAGAAGACGGGTCCGATGCCTCGACAGCCATCGTACAGTATCAATATTGTGACGGATGAGGAGATGCGTGCCTTCACATCTCCTGCGAGTGCAAAGACAATTGAAAAGAGGAGGTGTCACATGCCTGACACCCGAGTCACTTCAAGGAATCCCTTTCAAGACAGAATGAAACCTCACCTGACAATGCAAAGCTAGCCGGGGACACCCAGTGTATGGCATCACACAGGGAGGAGGTTATTTCCACTTGTAACGGAGGCAGAATGCAGCCGCTTGAATGAATTACAACTCAGAATAGAAACTAAGACAGCATATCTGGAAGTGTTTTGAAAATGACCATAAACACACATGCACTATTTTGAAATGGGGTTTTATTCATGACTGGACCAAATGTAATCATTTATTATTTTTATTTTTTTTATAATGTACTGTTTTCATTAACCCCAATTAGTCTACCAGGAGGTAATCAAAAAGTATAATTTTTTTCTTCTGAATAAAGTGTCCTCATCCAGCTGTTCCCCTTATCAACCCGTGGTTGTCTTATACTGGGACGTAAGCCAAAGAGAAATAGTTTAACATGAGGTTAATTACCTATGTTTTGACTAGTGTTCATTTGTCCATACGCTGCCTTTTGTCAAGCTTTGCCCTTGACAAAGTCTTGACAAGCTATTAGCATTGAAACATTCCCTCAATACCTTCCCAGTGGTAGATTAGTGAAGGCCCCGTGACTGCTGGGAGTTACGTCTGCATCCGTAGCGCAGAGCCAAGAAGAACTGTCATTGGCCGTATACCTCTCTTCTTGAGCCCTCAACATGTGACAAGTCATGATTTAAACAGAATTCCCACAATGCCCCATCACCAGAAGAAGCCACTTATTTTGACATCTAATTTAGATCCGCTGTTTCCCCCCTGGCTGCCGCGACCCACTCCCCCAGACCATGCTAAGGACTGGCGCAGAGCGAGAGCCAGGCAAACCTATAAGGGTCATTGTTTGCTGGGTTCCACTTAAGACCTCCTTATAAAGCATTAAAATAACCCCGACAATAATAACACACGTAAGGGAATAATAAAGATGTGAAGTGAGAAAAACTGTGTTGCTGATTGCTATCAGCTTGCATTGGTCCAATTACCGTCACTTTTGAATTTTGAAATGGCAATTTAAAGGGCAGCAGAGCATTGTGGGAAATTAGACCGCGGCCTAATTAGCGCACTCCAACCCTCCGCTGCCGCAGCGTTCGGGCCTGGATGAGCAAGGCAGTCAAGCAGGAGGACATGAGTGACAGAGCCTGCAGAACCAAGAAGACCTGCTGGTCTTGCTATGAACCCACAGTGCACGCAACTGTGAAGCACACACACACACACACACACACACATTCACACACATGCACGCGCACACATACGTATGAACACGTGCCCGTGACACCACATGAGCCAATACAGAACACACACACACACACACACACACACAAACAATATGTACACAATCTAACAAACAATGATACACAGTAATACAATACACACACATTACACAGTACATGCAATTTGGCACACTGTAGGCTTATCGACAAGTACACATACAATAGTCCTTTCACTCTCAACTGCTGCATATTTTACCATTACTGCCAGTTAGTTTACAACTGATTTTTTTTCTGTTACTGCATTAGACGAAACAAGTTGTTTCAGACGGTTTATCTGGACAGAGAGGTGGCACTATAGCATGCCTCATATGCCGCTCAGCATGTTAGCAGCGATTTGTGGGTTAGAGTCCGTGAACCTATGACCCTTCACCGCTAAATTAACTCTGCCCCCGGTTGGGTGTTATGCCAAATGTCAAGACCTGCTTCTAATCCTGTCTCAATGTCTGTCTGGCGACTCAGCACCAAGCTCTCCTGTCCAGACCAATCTGCCTACATACCTATATTAACCCCCCACCCCCCGCCCCAGCCGCTACTTTGACCACATACTGTACTCGAGCTACCTGCATGCTTGGGCTTTCTATTTTGCCAACAAAATGGCGCCACAGAGTTTTAGTTTTCAGTTGAAACTTTTGAGCGTCAAAGTGGTGGAAAAGTGGAACTGTAACAATTCCCCCGGAGGGATGTGAAAGTGCTGATGGGAGGTGAAACAAGACACTGTCAAGATACTGTGCTCTATGTGCTCTGTGTGTGTGTGTGTGGGTTTCACATATGCCTTTCTTGAGCCTTGGGGTCTGTCCTGAGGTCTAGGCAAATAGAGAGCCCCATGGCTATAGGTGTCATACAGCGTGCAACGAATCCACTGCAACTTTCCCTAAAACTCAGCACAGTGCATATAGTTAAAGCTATATCGGTTATACAACACATGTATATTATGTTTGGCTCCATAAAAAAGATCATATTTATTTATAATCTATTTATGATATTGACATTTTGCACCGTTTGAGTTCTACTGTACTTACATTTCCTTTAATTGTTGAGTTAAACAAAACAGAGTTAAGTCAACAAGGTACTGCAGATAAACTCGGTTTACACGGTAGAATGTATTTAGCACCAAGCGCTGGGATCGAACACATTGAATTACACTGGTTTATTCTGTGATAGAATGTAATTTAGAAAGGTGATCTCCTGTACCTTTTGACTTATCGATTTTGGTCTAGGCGGGGGACATTTTCATATGGACAAATCAATCCAAACCTGCTTCACAGACCTCTTGTGACCTCTCCATGCCGCAGTCATGGAGTGCTGGCATTGTCTGAAGTAAAAGCTAATGTGATTTGGGTAAAATGCAAGGCTCAATCACTGCCTGTTAGCTTGGATTTAATTAACCCAAATTACATCATTGTGTTAGATGACAAAGAGTTTCCTGTGGGGGAACCTCATTGTCAGATCATTGTTCTGGTGTCTCATTCAGCTTTAGTAAATGGTTGACAGAGAAGGACCACCTGTCAATGAAGGATATTATTGTTAAGTTGTAACATTATTAATCTGAAGCTGTTCTACACAATTCCTAGACACACAGGGCTCCACACCTTAACACATTTGTACAACATACGGTATTTGTATACGCTTTATTAGACAATACGTTATACAAGCCATTATCAGGAAGCATTCGGATGTTGATTGTCTACAAAAAGGATGATTATTTGCAAAACAAACCTAATCACAATCAATAGTAAAGTTCACAAAATAATATATTTTAATTGCTATTAGTAAATTTAATTTGAATTCTAAAGTGTCTTTGACACCAATAACCATAGCATGAAATATGCAGAATGTGCCATTATATTTGGCTTATACATAAGTATGTTATTACTGTAACAGACACTACTCTCCCTCACCTGAACATGGTGATGAAACAAAATAATTAATAATAAATATGATGTCAAAAACTGCTTTCAAAAACATACTGAGTGCATTATGTGACCAGTTATCATGTTTGGCTGTAAAAAATAAAAATAAAAATAGAAAACTATTTTCAAAGTTTTATAACATGCATTTGCCAGGATTCAACAGTGTGACACAATTTGCTGTGGTTACAGAAAAACATTTCTATCCTAATTTTCCAGCTTCTGTCATAGTTCAAATAAATAGGAAACTAGCAAAAGGCTACAAACAAAATAACAAATCAATGACTTTCAAAGAAAATGACATAAATACCATTAAATTCCACAAGATCTGGTCTCCATTACCTTTCCCTCATCTAGAGTGACATGATATTTTCCCCCCCTCTGACAAACACTTTAATTGACAAAGACTGGCTGCACTTTGCCAAAACGTACCGAGACGCTGTCTGGCTGAGGAATACAAATTCGCCCAGAATCAAAGGTGCTCAACAAAACTCCTGCCAATTATGTGAAGCCCTGTAAATGATAACGCTGCGGCCACTAGAGCATAAAACACAGAGATGAAGACGAGTCGTATACTCTCCCTTGTTTCATCCTATTTAATTGACAAGCTCTCGCTCGCTGTTAAATTCAGAAGATTACAAATATGAGCTGAATCTCAAGCACCGAATGCACCCGCTTTAATCACACACAGAACTGGCCACAAATTAATCTACATATTTTAATAAGACACCAGTAACAGTGAAGGTGTGTGCAGACATTTAACGGATTATCATCCGCCATCCCCCGAGTTCACAAATTGAATAAATGTCATTCATATAAATGCATGTGAACCTACGCTGATAGTGAAGAGCTTTTCTCCCTTGCCAAGTTTATTTTCAGCTCCATTCCCTCTTCCACCGGAACGGTTTCACAGGGTCCCTAGTCATATTCTTGGGCCGATTACAGTTACAGACCAGACACTTGAATGGAGGGGAGGTAATTTTCATACTTTTGCCGTAATCTTCACATTTTACAAGCATGAAAGTACTGTACAATTCCCAATGTGGGGGGAGAATTAAAGTCTTGGGATGCAAAGAAATGCACGTGTGAAACAGTACTTTAACTTGCAGTTTAAAACGTTATTAGGGAACTTAAAAGCTTATTGGGGTTGATTCAGGTCCCATGCTAAGCATGAAAGCCACAGCTAGATCAAAGAAAGCCCACGGAGCTCCTCGTTGCTGAGAAACACTGTTGTATCAGTCTGTTCTGTAATTTTGTCTCAGTTATGGTAATAAGGCTATATGCTCAAAAATGCATTTCCTTACTGTCGCAGTGAACAAAGGTGACCTGAATAAACGCAAAGTGGTTTCTGAATACTTACCGTACCATTCTGTGGCACACAGATACACGGACGTGTACCGGAGAACCCGTCAAACGCAACCCTCAACCTGCATCTGAACCTGACATTCAGCTACTTATACACAGGACACATTTTCTTGTGACACAGCAAATTACCAGCTCCCTTGCATTCCTGAAAATGAACCAATGTGACTGCTGTACGTATACAGTAGCCGTACAAGGCGTTATAAAGTGTTTTGTTTTTGTCTTCTTCCTACCAGCTTCTCACAATGCCACGAGGAATACAGACACATTGCATTGTTGAGGGTCACTTTTAGAGTCTGAAGGTGGTGCTTACACAGACTTTACAACATGTATCATTATGGGTTGCCGTTTATGCGGGAGGCTGTTAGGAGAATGGGAAAGAAAAGGGAGGTTGGCAGGCATGTCGGCTTTAGACGGAAGAGGGTACCAGAGATCAGCACTCAATTATCACCACTTAAGTGGAGCAGTTTCTCCTCTTTTCATTCATGCCGTTTGTTTGAGAAGGGGGCCTTTGAACTAATAACACTGAGTATTATGTTTTCTCTCAATTCAATGTTTGGTTGCAAATGCAAATAAAAAAGAACATTTAAATTAAAATGTTAAAACGACAAAAAAATAAAATAAATAAATAACATGCTTATTCTTAAAAGTATTATTAATATGGTTCTAATGTTTAATAATAAGAATATCATTATCATTTTGTCATCATAATCATCACCTGGCATTACAAATATTTCTACCTTTAAATCTTAAATCTCCCTGGGATTCCACAGCGCTGATAGACCTATCACAGCGGTGAGACGAGACGGTGATAAATCACGAGCGCAACACTGATTTGTCATTTGGAAGTGATCCGTCTGGTGCTGTCCAATCTCCTGGTGGAGTGAGACGTCACATGTCGGCGGTGATTGACAGCACCCAGTCCTGTCGGCTAGCTGCAGGGGAGCTGCAGGGAACGATAAGGACATCTATCTGTGTACTCCCTAATGGTGGGTAGGGGTCACCGGAAGGTCTCCTGGATCTCTGATGATATCTGTATCTTCTGGGCTCACTCCCGCCTACTGACCCGACCACTCAACTCTGCCCGACCCCCCCACGGTATCTCCTAGATGGTATTGTGG
>JAODUE010000015.1:1188495-1197673 GCA_027564755.1 Amblyopsis hoosieri
CCTTGTGTGAACTTCCTTTAATTACACACATAGTTGATAATGCTACAAAAAGCTCAAATGTAGGGCATGTGTGCTCAGAACAGTTAGTACATAACTGTTACATATGCTACATAAACTACTTACTACAGTTACCACAGTATTATAAACTTATAAATCCATTGTTTTCTTAATCTAATCAGATTCAATAATTCCAATGGGAGGATTTCCACTTGACAATCGGCACAAGCTTGTGAACCCAACATGCACCCTAGAAAACAATGGGCAATTTTCTCAGAAGCTCCTCCAACTCCTTATTACGAGGAAGCCTGTTGTTTTGCTGATTTCTTGTTTTCTTTTTCTCCCCCTCCCCCACCTCCCAGCGTGTGTGTCTGTGTGCGTATGCATCAGTGTGTAAATGTGTACGTGCATTTTTGTGATAGGGAGGTGATTGTTAATTTACATCCGCTCATTGCCATCGCCCTGTGTCTTAATTCCACCATTAGAACATTAAAGGCAGTGTTGGCAAGGGTCCCATTACTATGTTACTGGGCGGGGTGGGGGGGAAGGGTTGTGGGGGGGGGGGTGTTGGAATGAAACAGTGTTATTATATAAATATCTTTGCACTTCTGACTCCACGAGGGCTACTTCCTGAGTTCTAACCCTGAGTCATGGAGGGACTGATTTACAGTTCTGGCCAGGAGGTGGACACGTCTCTCCAACACTTTATTTCACCCTTTTCCTTCCCTCTGCCCCCCCCCCCCGTCCTTCTCCCACCCCAGACCTTCTTCGCAGACCCGCAGGTTTCTCATCTAATTTTAGGGCTGGAAATCTCACTCTTTGACATGTCCTGGGGTTGATTTTCACCTCGACCACTGGCACAGCTGTCTGTCCACGAGACGTCCAGAGGCGAGATCTTCTGCT
The DNA here is from genome assembly GCA_027564755.1 of Amblyopsis hoosieri. NCBI lineage: Eukaryota > Metazoa > Chordata > Actinopteri > Percopsiformes > Amblyopsidae > Amblyopsis > Amblyopsis hoosieri. The sequence continues at coordinate 1,189,396 of JAODUE010000015.1, forward strand.
TTATTAAAAAGTGTGAATAAAAAAAAAAAAAGTAGAGAAAGAAAGGAAGCGAGAGAGAGAGAGAGAGAGAGCGAGAGAGAGAGAGAGAGAGAGAGAGAGGTGTAATGCCACAGACTGTTAACATACAACTGCTCAATTTGTACACGCAGAGGAAAAAGCCTTGCACAAGTTGGGGTCAGGGTATTTTGAGTTTGTTTGAATAACTGGCCAACAACATGGAGGTTCTATAGAAGGCAAGGTACAGGTATGGGTGCATTCATCTGACAAGCTTCACAGACAATTAAAGTTAAAAGAAGATAACACACAAGGGAAGGAGAGAGAGAATACAAAGATAACACGCGCGCATCCCTGCCAATCAAATGGGCTTTTGTGTGCAAGCACGGTGAATAATAAACAACACGACTTTGGAATCAAAACATGAAGACAAAAGCTCCCTTGTTATGTTTCTGTAATGGCGTCAGCTTTGTGGCTATAGGGCTAATGTATAAACCAACTGCAATTACATTACTGGGCTCACGAGAGGAGAAGGACAAAGACAAAAAGCAAGGCCCGTGCGTGAGAGGCGATTAACATTCATTCGAGACGAGAATCTTAGAAAATCTTCAATCTGAAAAATTTCAAGGGAAATGACACCAAAGAAAAAGGCATGCAGACAAAAGAGCCCAGCCTGCTTCTCTTGAAAGCAACAGTGGTGTTTTAATTTAAACGTGAAAATCCCAGTTCCCTGAAGGAGAATGACGCTATTGCCCCCCTAGTGAGTTTCCCCCCAGCGTCTCTGCAACTCCTCATTTATTTCGAGAGTGTGCGTGATTAGAAAAACCCTCCTAAATTACTGTATCACACAAAACGGTATAATTAAATTAATATTGGATGTAATAATTACTTTGTGGATTCTCATTTTTCATACACACACAGCTGCATAGTTGCTTGAAACATTAGCATTTGTCTGCAGCAATTAACAAAAACTCTAATGAGATTTGTGCGTGCGTGTGTGCGTGTGCGTGCGCGTGAGTGCGTGCGTGCGTGTGTGCGTGTGTGCGCGTGTGTGTGTGTGCGTTCAGGCATACACGTTTATGAATTTGTATGTGCACATATGGATATGCATGCAGATCTGATTATATAGGTGCAAGTCTGTATTTAGCACATGCTTGTGCGGCCTGTATCATTAGGCTTAATTAACATGCAGCAAGCCCCACACTGTATGACCCATTAAAAGGGTTTTGTCAGCCAAGGATCTTTATGATGATCTCAGGACGGAGTCATCAGTGAGAACGTGAACTTTATAAAAAAGGTGGAAAAGTTCCCACTTTTTAATGACTAAAGGTTGAAGAATCTCTGTGGTGCCAAGAAAGGTACATTACTCTATATCTGTACTGTAATGTATTCCACTACACATGAAAAATAGGTACATTTGTCTAATGCATGTCAGGGAACGGACTTAAGTCTGAGTGATGACCTCGTCCACCTAGTTCATTCACATTCTCACACTTCCCAAGGACATGAGTCATTATCTAGCAACTTTAGTTAGACTTTGGAGAGAACCGTTACCTCTCCAAAGTGTAAAACACCAATGGCTTTGTTAAGATTATCCAATTGTCCCATCACTTCCACTACGTCAGCACTGTTAAATAAATATTACAATGCAGCAAACCTGTGTAAATATATTAGTCAATAACTATCGTGTACTATTTATGAGACCAGCACAAGCTTAGTCGTGTTAAGAGATAACCCTGGCATCTCTGTATCCTGACTGGCAATGGAAGCTCTTTTTTTCAGTATACAATCTTCCCTCCTTCTCTCTCTCTCTCTCTCTCTCTCTCTCTCTCTCTCTCTCTCTCTTCAACTGACAGACTTCTGCACCAGTACTGTCACTGCGGATGGAAATGTCCCCCTCGTTATCTGCCTGTGTAATTGCTGTCTTGTTTGGTTAGGAGATTAGAGGGCTGAGACTCTGTGTGGTCTTGCAGATTGAACAAACAGGCACTGGTAGGAGCCCTTGTCCAAAAAAAAAAGAAAAAAAAAAACCCTTGTCGACAGGATGATAGCAAGCCAGATGGACTAGCGCAGGTGATAATTGCACTGGTTGGCGTGTTGATGGGCCCATGTTAGAATTTGCCGATCTTGCCTCATCTGAATGTCGTCCCACGCCGCGCTATTACATTTCCAGATACCGCGAAAATGGACTACCGTGGTTTTCGGACAACCACTCGCATTAAAGCGAGCATCATCAACGTTATATTAAATAATAAGGAACATCAACCTTGTACGGGGGTGTTGGAAGACACTCTGCTAATGCTAAATGAATGGTGTGGTTTTCAAACACAAACAAAGTAGTTGTAGGACTAAATCTGTCGAGGCTGCTGAGGAGTTCTCACAGCACAGGCCGTCTGTCGGATGCTATTAACCGGTCCGGCCTCTTTAGCGTACTATGCAAGGGCTGTTCCTTTCCAAATGGCAAAGTCTGGTTTGGTCTTTTGTGTGGTGCCGCTAGTCAGAAGTGACAGCCCTATATTTCAGCTGCCTGCACTTTTCCTCCCCGTCTCTGAGGGTGGTATCCCATCAGCTAGCCCCAGCATCAGCCGCGCACAATGCCACACTCAGTGCTACACTATTAAGGCGAATTTCCATCCCAGACTCCAATCTCCTCTCGCCTCTATAAACCTCGCTTTTGGTCTCTGTTGCTCTGAGCTGTCCTCCCTCCCTGCGAAGAAAAGCAGAGAAGACGTCGGGCTCCTCTTGTCACAGCGTTTCCAGTCGGCAGTTGCAAAGCTCCGGGATCATGTTTTGATATTGTCAGATGGCCTGGAAAATTAAAAACCCAATTAAAGCGGTGGTCCCGAGGTCAGCTCTTCTGCATATCAAAAGCCCTCCTCTGGCTATTTTACGCAAATTATATCCGCTAACAGCTCACTTTGCTTAGGCTGCAGCAGCGCAGCACTTAGGGAGTAATAAGTGCTTTCCACTCTCTGTTCCATTTCAAAAGTAAATCTCTTTCCCTGCTCAGCCACAGAAAATAGAGATGAACAAATCATAATCAAATAGTCGTTCCGGCATAGTGTCTTTCTTTGAGCAAGACACAGGTTTGCCAATGTTCATCGAGCGAGCGAGGCACAATTAAAGACAATGTTTATTGTTAGCTGGGTTAACATCTCTCACTCCTCTTCCTTCCCGCGCTTGCGTGCGACGTGCTATTTAAACACTCGCATATTTATCATTTGGCTCTGAGGAATGGGCCACAACCGGGGCTTCCAATCTCACACTCTCCGCCCCCCCCCCCCCGCCGCCCCTTCCCTCACCGACATCCCCCTCCCCGTCTTTTGTGCACCCCCCCTCTTACCCACGATTCATTAATTCTCGTACAGTGGAGGACATGGAGAAATGGCACCAAGCTTAATGGTGTTCGTCTGGGGCCAGGCCATTAATATTCAGCTTAATGTTTCTGATAACAGGGCTGGAGGCCATGGCTAGCTGCTGGACCAGACAGCCTTATTAATAAGGAGCTGGAGTGGAATGATGCTCGCCAGTGTCAGGGATCAAATGCGAGAGTAAATATGCATGTGTGCGCACACACGCGCGCACACACACGCACACACACACACACGCACACACACACACACACACGCACGCATGCATGTGTCAAAGCGTGTAGACAAAGGTGCTCACACAAACACATAAACAGTGGCATTGCGTATTTCTATGTGCACACATTTGCAGTCAAGTCTACCGGCTCGGAGATGGTACTGTAGTGTGCGGCCTGTGGTAACCCCTCTAACCGTGTATGAACCACACAGTCGCACATGAAGGCGTTTTGGGTTAGTTGGCTTGATCGGCTTATTAAATGTTTACATTTTCTGAGCTTGAACGTAGTCGTGACAATTCTGTCGTCCACTCAGGTTACTTTCGTCTCTCCTTCCTTTCCTTTCTCGCAAAAAAATAAACGAAAGAGGTCCTCTTCCTCTTTTAGCCCGTCTCATTTACATTTAATGACATGATAATACACATTAGCAGACTATTTCCAATAATTACACCCTTTCAGTCGCTTTTCACCCGCACTTCGCTCCCCCAAATGTTCGGCTACGTCCTCTAAGACCCCCCCCCTCCCCAACCACCACCCCCAAGTCCTTTTTTCTCTCAAACTTTCATATTTCTAATGGTAATAATAGAGAATGCATTCCCTCCGAAACAATGTATAATAATACGTCAAGCTAAAAAGCAAAAGAAGAAAAAAAAAAGAAGAAAAAAAAAAAAAAAGATTGAGCAATTTTCCAAACGCTGCATGGCAGAGGGGTGAATAGGACATTAAGTTCTTTTCTCTCGTTGTCGCGGTGGGTATTTTACCCCCCCCTGACGGAGTGATGGGTGGGGGGTGGGCTGGGGTCGCTCCTGGGGGGTCGGGTCGGGAGTGGGAGCAGGCGGGCATTATGAGGGAGGAAAGTGACAGCTTCACCTGTCAGGTTGGCCTGACCCCGAGCAGGAAGGGGAACAGGAACAACCCCCCCTCCCTTAAAATTTAAGGTAAGGAGAGTGGATTATTCTGCCGCACGCATTTTTGGTTGAATTTATTTGAATGCATTTCATCATTGCATGACACGTCTGATTCCATAGGTGGCGGTTTAGGAAAGGTCAGAGGGGAACAAGGTGAACCATATTGAAAAGTTAGAAATTGTGAGAGATGAAAATAGATTGATAAAAAGTAATTTAATAATAAAAAAGTAATTTAATTTACAAATATGCTCATATACCCTATATTAACCACATAAAACCACACCGTAACGGAATGGACACCGACACTGACCAACTCAACCCAATTCAGGAAGCACAGTCTAGAGAGAGAGAGAGAGGGAGAGAGAGAGGGAGAGAGAGAGAGGGAGAGAGAGAGAGAGAGAGAGAGAAGTTAACCAGAGTGTGTTTCTGACAGGATGTTGATCTCTAAGACAGAAATGAACCTCGTTAAACAAATTTCTCGGAATAAATATAGGGAGCAAAGGGAAAGTGCTTCACGCTGCAAAATTTGCGAGAACTCTTGTCACTTCCAACCCATCTTCCGAGACACCAGAAAAATTATTTCAAACCACCTTTGGGCTCAGTCAGGAGGACAGTAGATTCAGCACTGCTCAAGAAAACACTAAAGCATGCAATGCAAACATCAGAATTAAAATGTGCCGTATTGTAATTATATGGTATAACCATTCATATATATTTCAATGATTATAATGCACTGAGGTAGATTGATATGCTATAGTGTCCTTGTTAACATATTATACTACTACAGTATGAGAGACTGTTATTACGGGAATATATGTGTGTCTCACACATTGTGCAAGTATGTGCATGTGTTTAAATACATTTAAACGTGTGTTCATTGCTCACAAGCGTGCACGTGTGTGTGTGTGTGTGTGTGCGCTTGTCTTGCACGGGTGTGATAGGCGGGGACTCTAGGGGGATCGCGCCTGTAAATGAAGTCAAGTTTTTTTTATTCCCCTCCTTTGTGACTTTATTGTTAATTTTCTTGCAGTAATATTGTGCGAAAGAATTAGCCATGTGGAAGAATAAGCAGATCTCCCTGGCGGTGTGTCTGTGTGAATCTATTTCTCAGTTGCACTGTACTGGTCAAACAAATTAAATTACCACAGCAGTATGTAAGTAATTTTATGTAAATTATAGTGTTAATGTTCTGCGTCGTGTCGTTGATGATGATGGTCTGGTGTGTGTCTCTGGTGGTGCTCGTCTGTCCGGGCGCAGCCAACACCAGCTGGAAATGAAACAACGTGAATTTGTCTATAGGCGCTCTACTGTCGGATGCAACCCCCCCCCCCCTCCCTCCCGCTTCCCTCCGCGGCACAAACATACATTGGGGAGGATTCATCAAATTCAAACTCGGGTTAGCTTGAGGCTACAACGGTTGCAAGACTTTGTAAGAGTAGTCAAGGGGATGTTTAAGAGCCGAGGCATCGTTGCTGTCAGCGCAGATACATCGGCGTCGGAAGGCGGCGGCTGTTGGATTGTGTTATGTGCACGCCTGCTTCCCATAAATATGTTGCGCACAGGCACATATGCACACCAGCTATCAATTTGAAAAAAGGGCCTGAAGGGATACTTGCTTCCATGCAAAATGGCGGGATATGTATTTTGGTTATGTTTTTGGGGCAATAGGCGAAAGTATTATCATGCGTTATACTGTAATGTATCTGTATTTTATGTATTTATTTTGTATGTTTCTCGTGTTGTAACGTGTTCATACTGTGTGGATTTCAAAATTAAATCATCGCGAAAGACTAATGGAAGAATCTACCCGTCTCTCTTTCACTCGCCTTGGCACAATTTATAGTCGCAGTGGAGCTCAGGATTTACACCTAATTTTGGTTTCAGTTATCTCCAAAATTAAGAAGTGTATCCCTGCATTCCATTAAAGGCTGGCTAATGAGATGACTGTCTCTCCCCATAGAGAGGATGATAAAGTGGCCAATGCAGCAGAGCATAAATTAGTACGCCGAGGTTAAATGCTGGAACTGACTCATGTTTCACCAGGGGACACTGCCCGGCAGTTAAACCAACTCACATAAATACCGGGAAACCTGGTCTTTTCAATCCCACATCCAAAATGACAGATGTGTTTGAAAGAACAGAGAGGAATAGATGAGCTCACACCTATTTATATAGTTATATGGCTCACACACAAACCAATAACAACAAAACTAATCATAACATTATAATTATCATACTTTATACTTTAATAAAGCAGGTAGACTCAACAATATAAGAAAATATTAATATTCCCTGACCTAAAGTTTGTATTCTTTCATACTAAATGGAACTTTTATTGGTCAATGTAAAGAAATCGTCATACTCAGTAAGTCAGGTCACTGCAGTAATATACTAGTGTACAGTAAGTCAGTATGCCTACTGTATATGGTTAGTGTTACTGTAGTATAAACTGTAAAACTGTATCAAAATTAAATAACTCTTGATTAGAGGTATACAGTCTAGTGATAAAACAGAGCATACAGTATATTGTAGTATGTGATTTGTAACATTTGCTTATTTCCAGGTTTGGGTAGGTTACTTATTTAATGTAGTCCATTACAGTTACAAGTTACCAGACTAAAATTATAATCAGTAACGTCATTTTTTAATTACCTAAATTTTGTAACCTGATTACTTTCCATTACTTTTAGATTACTTTACGGCTAAACATTGTTCTTTGAAATGCCAGCCAAAGCAATTTACTGCATTGGCACGCCAAATCTTTCTTTTTGTGACCGTTCATCTTGCTCAGGGGATTAGATTAAGGTAGGATTTTATTTAAATTATTGATTGACGTTAATGAAAGTTTAATAAGAGAACATCCAATTGTTTTATGCATTTTTTTCTGCAAACTTCCTTTTTATATTTGAAAGTAGTCCTAGAATCACCAAATAAAAAAATAAAAACAACTGTAATCTGATTCCACTATTTTATCTGGTAACTGTAATGGATTACAGTTACTGATTTTTGTAATCAGATTACAAGTAACTAATTACATGTGGTCAGTTAAATCCCAACCCTGTTTATTTAATCTAGGAAGATTGTTACTATATAACTGTTAGTAACAATAGATGTTTCAAAAGATACAAGTATACAAGATTAAACTAGACATTTTGGTCTAAACCCACTGGATGCCACAAGCATGGTTTTATGACTCAATTAACACTTTAAATACTGAAAAGGCTTGCTTGGCATTATAAGCAAGTATTATTTGAAGACAGGAGACTTGAGGCTCCCGTGGTGGTGCTGTAGCTACTATCTTCTCACAGTGTTTCCCGTAGAAGGGAGCCAGACAGAACCACCAAGCGGCAATAATAGGTTTGATACATATTCCACCGAATCAGTATCGCCTTAATGAGATGCATCACATGAGTCATGCATTTTGTAGAAGGCATTTTCCGACGTATTAGTATAATTACCAGTGATGAGAAAACTAACTGAATTTCCTCTCGTGAGTTCATTTGTGTAGCAATGACAATTACACCACAGAAAGAGATGGAAAGAGAGAGAGAGAGAGAGAGAGAGAGAGAGAGAGAGCGGGAGGGAGGGAGGGGGAGATATATAGAGAGAAGGAAGGACGGAAGGAGAGAGAGGGATATGGTGTTAACGAGAGAGAGAGAGAGAGAGAGAGGGGGGGGGGAGAGAGAAAGACATAGAGAGAGAGGGGGGAGAGAGAGGGACATAGAGAGAGAGAGAGAGAGGGGGGGAGAGAGAGAAAGACAAAGAGAGAGAGAGGGGGGAGAGAGAAAGAGGC
>JAODUE010000015.1:1207994-1231474 GCA_027564755.1 Amblyopsis hoosieri
TTTTTATGTCAAGTTGAATAGCAGATGATGACATCGTCAAGTACAGCTAATGGCACATGACGGCCACCGTAGATTCTAAAACACCGCTTAGACAGGAAGTGGAGAACGGAGAGTATACAGATGAATGCTATTTGCAATTTGAAGACTAGAGTCCACTAATTCTTACATAGTGGTCCTTTAAATAGACACACAAGAAGCGATGTCATCACAGTGACGCGTAACGTGACGACAGTAAATAAGGTAGATTCTTCACACAAACACAAAGTAAACAGAGGATGTGTCACCACACTAGACACACTCGATGTTAACCCCCCCTCCGCCGTCATCGCTTATGGGCATCTGATATTCCCGTCCTTAATTTTGTTTGAGTCTATACGGCCCACTCATCTCGTTTTATTGATTCTATCACAGGGAGCGTTGTCGCTCTCGAGAACGCGGTCACCGTGCCCGGCCTATCAGGACTGTTCTTGATTCTCTGCTCAGTAATTTAAAGCCTTTATGGAATTGCAATTTCAGGGCTCACTGCTTGTTTTTCTCTAAAATGTACTCAAGGAATTAGCTGCCCCAGTCACAAATCAGGTGAATTTATACACAGTTGTAATACACTTTATGGACTCATGGTACATTGCTTCAAAAACAGCAGATGTGAAATTATGATAAATATAATTAGGTTTCTTTCTTTCATTCCCACAGTATTCTCTCCATCCTTCTCTCCTTCTCTTCCCCGTGAGAGAGAGAGAGGGAAGTGAAGCGTGTTGTACCTACCCCGTACAATACATTTAATGTCTTAGTCAGAGCCGCCAACACAACCTGATTAATGTCCCCATCGCTTTTATTAAAGATAAGAGTGGCACTGCAGTCAGGAGATACAGCGAGGGCCATAAATCTCAGGTAAAATGGGCAGTCAAATAATCACTCATCACAAATGAAATCTACATACATTAACACCCACAGACACTCTTCCGCGGAAATAAACACAGGTCTATGGGCGACCAAGCTAGTTCCATCTATCTACATACGCACGGCAGTTCAGCAAAGGCGGGGAGGGGTGGGAGGGTTTGCTGGGGATATTTAAGAGGGTCCCCAGCTAAGCCACGGTTGGCCAGGCTCATGTGTCCAAAGAAGCAGACACACTATCATTAGGGCAATGGATGACTATCGGATGGGGGGTTGGGGAAGTGCAGGGAAGACAATTAAGCGTCAACGCCACAAAAGGACATAACGTTGAGCCATTCCTGTGATTAATCAAGGCATGCATTAGACAGTGCCTTTGTGACAAAATTATTCTTCATCCCGTGTTTGGGGATGGAGATCCCGAGGTCTCTAATGCGCCGCTGTGGCGCCCCGGCGAAAAAAGACCCCGTCATTTATTCTGTTTCCATCCCTGCCAGCCTATCAACCTGTCTTCTGCCTGAGGAGGTACATTATCGGAGCCCCCAAGATGGTTAGCAACAGAAGCTACACACATTTACGAGCAGTGGCGTTAGACAGGCAAGGTATGTAAGGCTATGGTAATGCCACTATCGCTAGTCTAATCTAGTACACATTCCCGTTCACACAGACGTGTGTGTGTGTGTGTGTGTGTGTGTGTATACAGGCGTCTGTGTGTCAACATGGTAAACGTGGACTATAGATCTGTTGGCATGCATCCTTATGCACACATGGTCTTGTGTAAAAACAAATATGTTCACAGGTGATGAGCAGCATATGTTTGGAGTAAACACCCGTGGAAAATTATAAGAAGTCAACCCTGCTCTTTGATTATGCATTGTTTTTAAAGCAATTACGTGTTAATAATCAAAATAAGCTGACATTTTCTCTATCCAATTCCCCAGTGTGGCATATGGCAGGAACAGGCTGACAAGGTGTCTTTACAGCAGAAATTACAAGAAATTTGCCATGCTTGATAGAAGACAATTACATTCAGTGCAAAGCCATGTCTTTTAGTGTTAGGATAATATTGTATCACCAGCTAGACTACCACAGCACACTATTACACAAGTATAGGCATTACAGTATGTCTATACTACAAACAGTACTCATTTGTTCGTACAACGTGTCATATTTTATCACAATACAGTATGCATTGCAAATTGAACATGGCAGATTCTTATAAACTTGTGTATTGCTTACTGTGCAATTGTAACACATCATCACACAAGTGAAATATATTTTAAATCTTCTCCATTCTGTTGCAATAAGTGCAATAAAATAGCTCGTGTAAAGGCCACACCGTGTTTCGAATGCTGGGCATCCAAGGTGGAATGACAACACCCACACATACACTCACTTGGTATTCAGATGTTTATGTAGGACCCTCTTTGCCCATCACTACCCCCTTTTGGCCGAAGATTACACACTATCCTTACACAATTTTGAGTAAATCCTCCGTGGTTGCAATTCATGCGTTGCTAATCGCGGTGTCACTTCACACACTGGTTCCAGTTGTTCCACTGTCTGCTTCCCTACCTCTGATCCCATGGTGTCCCTCACACCTGCGCAGCAGGGCCATGAAACTATTAATTTCTTCCTCCGTTGAGCCCACGCACCCTGAGAGAGGTCCAGCTACGCAGCCCCACCATCAAGGCACAATATGCTCCGTGTTATTCTAGGATCATTGGCGTTAAAGCCCCGGCAAACAAATGGTTTCGCCGAAGCTCATTGGCTCAGTTAGACTGTCCTATCTCAGGGAGAGGAAAATTAGGTTAGTTGGGTCGTTGCTTATATAGACATTTCTTGATAATGGTGCATGTTATATTAGGGCCTTGCAAGCCGAGCGGAAGCGTTTCAGATTTTGCTAATGTAGTTTTCTGGATGGTTATTGTGGATTAGAGATACTCTTGATGCGTGTGGCATGGAGATTAATATTTTGGATTCAGTGTAGATCGTATGCTCCTTTAGGCCTACACAAAATGGAGGAGTTGTAACCAAAATGGATTTTCGGTCACTTGTATTACAAATTATATATTGGTAAAAGGGATTTTTATTTAAAGTGTTTATAGCTTAGTGTCAGTGTATGGGTGTGTCTTTTATACTGTAAAACAATGGGTCAAACACAGAGTCTTTCATGTCATATTAATACAATGTATAAGTTTAGTTTAGTTAACTAGTAAGTAATGAAATCTGCACCCATGATGAAATTAATACAATCTCACATCTGTAGTAAGACTGTAACTCAAGTGGGCAGATTTTCCTTGCATAAAGAAACTTAAGACATACAATAAAAGTGTCTGCCAATGACAGCTAAGCATTAACACCAAATTGTTTCTTTATAATAGGGTACGCTTTTGTAACCTGACATGCCAGAGGAATTGTTGTCACAAGTCCATCTGGGGAACCGCACATGTAAACAGTTTGTGAATGGCTGTACTTTCAAAAAAATACTTGGCAGTTGATTGGATGAACCATCTGGTCGTTTTCGTTGTCGGCACCATGGTCGGCACACCTAAACCACGCCCGTATAGCTATAAACACGATGCTGATTGGAAAACCACGCCCGTATAGCTGTAAACACGACGCTGAGTGGAAAGTTCAGTTGCTACTCGAACACATTCAAAATGATTCCGAGGCTTTCTAGACTGATTCTCACGGCGAAATTTAACTGAAGTGAGACCATCCTGATCTCGCGAGGCTAACGCTTTCGTGGCGTTTAACATGCTACATCAACACTAGTAGGAACATAATAACTACAAGTAAGTAGAAATGTACCAACGTCGTCGTAATTCAAAGTCACGTTGCTGTGGGACCCCGCAATTTCGCCTTTTATCTTCAGTGGGTTCATGAAAAGACTGCGGGGAGGGGGGGGATCTTCAGTTGATCCATTCCCCTTTGGGGTGTCAGTTAGTCAGTATCCGGGAGAGAGAGAGGGAGAAGGTGGTCACCAAGGATGGTTGCGTCACACACAGCTGTCACGGTTCAGCAATGCTCCTCGAGGACGGACATGTTGTCAGAGCACATTATTCATCCAGCCTGCCATCTCATATACAGATTCCCTTCATAAGCAATTTCTCTCATTAGAGCTATAGTGCTGATTGGATGATTGGAGTTGAGTACACAGGGAAAGAAGGAGGGGAGACAACAGTTTGAGATGTGAAGGAGAGAGAGAGAGAGAGAGAGAGAGAGAGAGAGAGAGAGAGAGGGAGGTGACACGTTTACAATGATGTGAAAGCTGAGATGTTGATTAATGTGCATTGTTCCTGTCACATAAACCAAATTAATAAATATCCAACAGGGGCGGGGGGAGGTGACTCATATACCAAACAGGAAATTAAAGTTCTGTTTAGTTGAGGGAGCAAAACGCACTGGGATTACAGTCTGTAGACAAGAAATCTAGTGGTGAAAGTCAAGGCTACTTTTCTCTGCATGCACAAAGCACCTGGTCTAGATATTTGCAGGCAGATTGACTCATTAAGATCCAGTGGCTACATGCAGACATAACACACGCACGCACACGCACACACACACACACACACACACACACACACACACACACACACTGTCCCTTTAAGATACTCGGCTCATTATTTATTTGCTCTGAAGTCAGACATTGCAATAAGTGTCCACCCCCCTCTCCATATACCCATCCGGTATGTGTGACATGATCGACTAACTTCATCAAAGGCTTCTGGTTGTGATTGGTTCCAAAACAAACCTGACCTTGGAAACCAAACTCCAGTGTGTTAGTTTCAATTGAGGATTTACTATACGATACATATTTTCTAAAATAATTTAAACCCCCACAGGCCCAAATGGACTACAAGTATTAACGTCATACACATAACAAAAATTATGTGTATGACGTGTGACGTTAGGCCTATGGTGTTTTGATTGGTTTGATGTTCCATCCGCAAATATGCGTGGACAAACAAAGTAATGGGAAAGTTGTTATGGAAATACACATTTGACAAAAAACAAAATTCACAGTACTGAAGATGAGATAACCTATAATGTTTACCATGACTCACTATCATGTAACAGGAATATGATGTTATCTCATCTGTTTGGAATATGCTGTTTACAATTGCTACGTTAGCATACACAGTCATATTACACTATCATTTGGAATGTGTCAGTATTTGGTACAGACCACATAAACAGAATATTCTCTCATACAAATATGGCCTTGTTCCTAAAAAAGAGGTTGGATATGATGAGATTATTGTAAACGAGTGTTATATTCTTTACACACCAAATGTAGCATGCATGTAAATGTGCATTTTAACTTTTTCCGTTGCTAAACACACTCTATCAAAATAATAATTTGAACCATATTGTCAGTTTTGAGTATCACTTCAGATATACATCCTATTTGACCAGGATTACTATAACAATGCAAACACTTTCTCTGAAAGCGACGTGCTGTTTGCAAGCCCACACTGCGCACGGCAGACTGAAGCCATTGTTCTAACCATTGTTGACAGAACAGCGTGTTTTGATCGGTTCCTATCCATTACATCCTTTCGGTCAGGTCCGACCGTAACCCCTTTTCCAGTCATTAGATCATTGCTCTCTCGCACAAACAACACACCAAGTCCCGCTGAACCCGTCGTTACGGAGGGGAGCCAACCGCCATGCTTCTGAATATACTGTGAAAAAAGCACAAGCCAGGGCTCTCATCGGACACGTGACACAGAGTAGGAGTTATATGGGATTGACTCCCATACAGCTGTTTGAGTTGTTGCTTAACAATGGTGTGTGTTCAATGGTCAGTGTTCTTACAGTTGTTACTTTTCTATATAACTATGTTTGACAATAGTCAGTCAACCATCTCCTTACAGCAGCTCTGACATGCTGATGCTTTCACTCTATAGGAGGCATTCCAGACTGGAACTATGATGATGGTGATGATGTGCTATTGTTCATGCTCTGAATGCATTCAGCAGCGTTTTACATATTTGTTTTTGTTGTTCCCTGTGAGAAGAGAAAATGCTCCTGAATACGGGAATTCCTTCCGGCGGCTTTTCTTCCAGTTATCTCTCTCTTCCTGCAGACTCCTCCACATCGGCCAACCAGCGGGGGTGGAGTCGTTTTACAGTTCAATCAGGAATTCTAATAAACTGACCCGTGCTTTAATGACTAATTCATTGTCTCCTTTATTACCTGCGTGGGTATAAAGCAGATTAATGACTTGAGCAAGGTTAAAAACAGTGCCACTGTGCTTTTTCTTCATCCATTATCAATCACACTTTAGATTCTTTAAGAGAGCGGCAGAAATCAAGGGGAAATTAGCAATTATTTTGATGGATGGCAGCACAAATAACATTAAACGGAAAAAACTACTACTGTAGTTGAGTGTCATTACACAATGCACTTGCATCTCAAGTGCCAAGTTACAGTACAGGCATATGTATATGGAAGCAATAATATTAATCTGTGACAACAAAGCCAATAGGTAAGAGTAGATATTTAACGACAACCAACCAGTGTATGTGTGAGAGAGAGAAAAAAAAGTTGTATTTATTTTTGATTATCCACTCAACAGTAGCCTCCATAAATACCTGTTATCGAAATAGCCTGAGGACATAATCTTCTATATTGCACACAAAGTACTGTGGTAATAAAGGGCTTTCAGGAAAACTCACAGGAAAATAAGAAAACACAAGAAACGCAAACGTACAGTAGAAGACTGGAGAATCGAGGGTATGAATTTGGCACGTTGTTAAACTTCTTTGACAGTTTTCTTACTCCCCACCCCTCTGAAATTCTGTCCCAGAGTAGGGCAAAAGAGAGAGCGAGAGAAAGAGAGAGAGAGAGGGAGAGGGGGAGGGAGAGAGAGGGAGAGATAGAAGGAGAGAGAGAGAGAGAGAGGGGGGGAGGGAGAGAGCGAGAGAGGGGGAGGGAGAGAGAGATAGAAGGAGAGGGAGAGGGAGAGAGAGAGAGAGAGATAGAGAGAGAGAGAGAGGCGGAGAGAGAGAGAGAGAGCAGGCAAGAAGTTCCCATTCTCCTGGTCCCTCTCCTGTCGGTGAGCGGTGTTATCTTTTGTTTACCCATTCCTTATTCCCATCACAGGCGTACAGGCGTACGTGTCTCTCGCCCGTGTCTCTGGGACTGCTTCCTTGTTCCTGGGCCCAGTCACTTCTGACAATGTTAATGATTTAGTGGCGAGCCCACTCCACGCCGGATGATTTGTGACACACAGTGAGAAGCTGGCAACGGGAGGGGAAGGAGGGGGGGTGTTGGAGGAGGTGGAGGAGCAGGAACAGGCAGGTTTCTGTGGGGAGTGCTTGGGATGCAGGGATGCCTTGAAGACGACGGTGATTCATTATATTTAAGACAAGTGTGACATCCTACTTCAAGGAGCCAGCACCCATGTGTACGGAGAGTTCTTTATTTATTTTTATTTTTTGTATGGCCGAAGTAGGGGTGTGTGTTTTTTTTTTTTTTTTTTTGCGTGGTGGGTGTGAGGGGTGGGTTGTGGGGTAGCAGGTACGTACAAAGGAATGCCTCGCTGTTTTTTGGAGATGACATAGTACCGGGAAAGGCAGGCATACGGAGACAGCAGCCTGGAAAATAATGGGTAATGGAAGGATTTAGCCTGGGGCTATATGCCTGCTTTGCCTACTTCTGTATAACTAGTATATTTATAATTCAAATACATACCTTTAATAATTAACAACTAGTGAATATTTAAGGCGAATGCAGGATATCATCTGCGCAGATGGAGTCAGGTGAAAAATAGAATTACATTTCAAAACTGACAACAGCAGAGAACAAAGGGACAAAAGAGCGCTCGCGCACGCACATGCACACACACACACACACACACACGAATGTTGGCTGGTGTTTTTTTCTGGTCAGTTTTACGCTGATGTCATACAATAAACAGCAGAAATATTCCTGGTTTATTGTAGTTGTGCCTGTATATCGGATAAATAAACACACGTTAGATTGTCCACAAAGTCATTAGCTGCATATTAGTCAGACTTACTGTAAGTCTGACTTACAGGTTAAGGTTGACTCAGTTGAAATTTAAAACAAACTATTTGATGGTTATAGTCATTTCGACCTATTGCAAAGCTGAAGTTGTTCAACCCGCTCTGTAAAAATAATAGGTTAACTCTTGACGTTTTCTTTTTAGTGTCACACTTGCCCTTGTAGGAACGTGAAATGACAGTATATGATTCAGTAATAAAGATAGATTTCAATAAAGGACAGAGCCTGCCAAATTGTCTAGTTTAAAAAGCTCTGCAATTGCAGGCACATCTTTGCAAAATCAGTTTGGAATTTTGCGTTGTGTAACCACATATATTGAAATGAATTGTGATAGTGTAGTCTGCCTTTTAAAATGCAATTTCATACATGTTTAAGGGTCTTTGTAACAGTGTGGCAAGCAAAGTTCACACATGCGATACACAATATATGTGTGTGCAGTGTTATGAAAACACTGGTGTTGGTTTTAAACTACATCTCGCTATTGTGAAGGCCTAATTTCTGTATGGATTCTCTTTGATGTGTCACATTCCTACTGACGAAATAGAAGAGACTGATAACTAAAGCTCAATTTGTGCATCCCCTTTTAAAGTGCTGTCTTAGTTTGTGCCATTTAGATTTCCAGGGTTAATTAGTGTGTGTGAGATTGGACAATTAGCTCATCCATGCTAATTGATTATAATATAACAACTTTGTGATGATGGGATGAACATAGAGTCCTTATTCCATATTCCTCCGAGGGATTTGATAATATATACAAAGCCTGGGCATAATGAGGGTTTTAAAAGGCCAAATCAGCTGGGGAAATTGTTAATTCAATTCCACTCAGATGACACTGACTTCTGAGATGTAGGGATCTTACAGAATAGCAAGAGTGTCGGCTTTGATTTTGACTCAGCATGTCAACGCCAGTGACATGGATCACTGGCTCATTTCTGTCAATGACACAATAGAATATTCGCTCAGAGACGAAATAGAACCAATAGTATCTAGGTCATTTTATTCTGTTCATAAGCCACGCAACCATATATAGCATTCGAGATTAAATGTTTGGTTATTCAGGGAGTGCTCGGGAAGAGAAATTGCACAGGTGAACATTCTGCTTTATTTTTTCTTTTGAATTTTATTTTTATACATAAAAAAAAAATATTTTTTTCATAAAGGCTCCATTTAGAGTCCCTAACTCAACAACTGCCACAAGTAACCATATTGTACAACAATATTGTTTACTGTTATTTCAGGTTTGTTTACATTCTTTCATGCGCTTTGCAGTCGTCAAACGTCTCGCACTTGAAGCTAAGGTATGGACCCCTAACCGCTAGTCGCTGATGGCGGGCCCCCCACTACAGCCTCACTACGGTGTGATGTGACATCTGTCACCAGCACGGCCGTTGGCCGCGCATGCAACCTGAAGTTTAAAAAAGACCGCAGGAATTTCAGCGGACACAGTTCACCTGCAGACAGTAAGCTGCAGTACACACAGCACTGCACGGTAGCTGAAAGTTTTCCAGTTTATCACAGCAGCATCAATTTAATGTTTTTGAGGACCAGTTGAGCTAATGGTGAGATTTTTTTTTTAAACGTTAACACTACAATCCTATTAAACAAGCATTTTTCCAATACTTACTACTGTATGTTTGCCTTTTTTGAGCTTTTTCTACAAAGTTCTCATTCTCCCCATTGACGTCATATTCATCGCCGGCATTTTGAATTCCTGAGGCTTGCCACATATTTTGTGAAAAATGGACTCTGTCGTTCAACATCTGCATCCTAAAGCGCGGCTAATAAAATATAAGATTCACATGTTAAACAGTGAAGTATTACACTTCTTTGCAGTGCTTAATAATTAATAGCCCATCCTATCACAGAATGAATATTTACATGGTGTGTGTCCCGCGGAGGGCTTCTTTGCACCAGAGGGAGGGAAGTCTGTATGTTTATAGTATTAAACACTCAAACATCCTTGCCGACCTCATTTCGCCTGCAACCATGAAAACCACCCACTAAAGCATTGCAGGCAGTTTATTTGTTGTTGCACAATGTAACCTATTCAACTTCCATTTAGACATGGCAAGTCAAATTACAGGTACTCTTGCTGCGCTCCACTCAAGTCCCAGGGCACTGCTTGTCTGGAAGGCAGCAAGAACAGAGCTTTCCTTGCTATTGTTTTCACAGCAGTGACATTGCTCATTGAGATCACCTTCCACTTCACTATGTCAAAGTGTCGAAGGCCTTGTTGTCAACTCTGCTCACATACTGTACAGTGGAGGCGCTATACATCAAAACAGCTGATGGCATTGCTTAGTGTGGTGTTTGTGTAATGATCTGTTGTTGAAAGTATGAGGTGGTTTTATAATGTTGTCAAAAACTTTGTCAACATTATGAACAGTATTGTCCAGTTAACTTATAGTGTTACACTGTTTTTATATTGACCATTAATGTCCCATCGCTGTGGCTGACATTAGGAGACAGAACAAATGCTGCCTTACAAGAGAAGATGGATCCTTTTTTTGTTGACTTGCTCACTTTTTCGGTACATCATCTCCCAGCATGTGCAAACACATTCGTGAATTTTCCAACTTTGACCTTTGGCATGAACTCAACAGGGGGTCCCCTCATATTTCAGTGAATATCCGCTGCATATGTCGAGGGCCACCACAAAGCAGAGAGCTAATAACGAGTAAGTGTGGGCTGTGTGTACAAATAAATACACTGTTCCTCGCTGAACCTGGGCCACATTTGGCTCCACTGCTCCCGTCGGTGATATTTATCTAAGAGAGGAAAGCCGAGTGTTGTTCCCGCCACTCTGCAGGTTTCCGAGCCCCTCAGATCTCCTCTGTGTCTCCTATGTGGATAAGTGGCTGGCTGCAAAGGCAGCGCTGCTCTTTGATATTTCACTCCTCATTTGAATCAGTGGTCGCTCTATTTGACAATGCCAGGTAATTACCTGGGTAGCTCGCCGGATCGTGTGAACTCCCGCGGAACCACGGTGGGGGTGGGCGGGTGGGGAATGATGGCGGGAATGGGCATACACACACACACACACACACACACACACACACACACACATACTGGGATAAACCATGAGCAAAACAAAACACACACACCAACATAAACAAACTATGAATGTGTTTACCTGTGTTGTTTTTCTCATGCATTTCCAACAAATGGTTAAGGGACTGTGAGTTGTGGTGGGCCAAGTTGTGCGTTTAGCAGGTTTTTGTTTCTTTTCCCCCATTTTTTGTAAAGTAATCATGGGTCAAATATGGAGGGAACTTCCAGAAATGTATCTGTTGGTAACTTTATTAGAAGCACTTATAACTGAATGTTTGTATTGCTGTCTAATGAATATGTTATAATAAATAATGAACACGCTTGTCTCAGTGTTCCCAGTGTATGTGCAATGACCTGGCCTATAGCAACTATACACTGCAAAGACATATAATCCAATAAATAATTAGAAGAATACAAAAGCAGTATGACAGATTTTAATAGTATCAGCAAAATTCCAACTGAGTAAACATAATTAATGAATGAACACAGCAATATAGATGTACAATAAATAAATAAAAAAGTGATGTGGTAAATATTAAAACTAATTCAAAATCAATATAGGCTACCAGACATACATTATATCAATGCAAACAAAATATGTTTAGGCCTACTTTTATTTTACATATATATTTCACATCGAAAAATGCAAAATACATTTAAAGAATTTAGAACTGCTGGAATGGATATGGAACCTTCTCAATGATGTTTATTGAATAAGAGAGCAGTGTTTACTCTGTAGTGTGACTAGAATATCAAAATCCATCACTCCGTGTGAATGCAGCTGCGTTTTGGCTGACTGACTGAGCTCTCCTTGGAGAGACGAAAAGACAACTTGGACCCATTGAAAGGTTATGCCAGTGTAGCTCAGAATGAAACATTTTGCATGTACAGTAATACCATGGCACAATAGTGTCGTAAAAGAAACTATAAACTATAAGGTTATATTTGTTGCTTTACCTAAGAAATATATGCAATGTTATCTAAAATTACTTTATAACATAGTCTATATAATACTTATGTATTTATATTTAGTTATCCTGTTTGATTTTTATCGTAGAATGTGGTCATGTAAGTGTAAAATAATGCCCGCACTTTGATTAATATAGACACAGTATCGTGGATATGCTGTTTATGAACGACACACAAGAAGAAATAAAGATTTATAACATATAAACTCTGTAGATCAATTTTTTTTAATAACGTGCTGCTTATTAAAAAAAAAAGAAATATATATATATATATTTTATTATGCTGATCGAAGCTATGGGAACATAGCCTCGGATTCAGCCATTTGGAATTATTTTAGATGAATATTGCTATATCTTTTTATTGGTAAATGTGGGATGGGCCTATCTATTTTAACATTATCGCGTTGAATATCTTTGACAATACTGCGTGCATTATTTTGGATCTTGACTAAATTATTTGTGACATTTGCATAATGATGTTCTGGTTACAAATTGTCCGTAGGCCGTTGAGATTAGGCTTTCAGAGTGCTGTCAGACTGTCATGAAACACCATATACGCCTACTCGATTAATTCTGCGCAATATTCACTTTTAAATTGTAATAGAAGCTTGAAAAGGCATGGGCCTCCCCACCCCGACCCCCTGTACTGGACAAACACCTCAAGGGTGGAATTTGTGTTCGTTTTTAAGGTGGAGAGGGGAATTAAGACAATTTAATAAAGGCTTAATTCGTTGGGCTCTCTCCGGCGCCTAAAGCTATATTTTCCTCTGATCAGCGGAGGAGGGCGACTTTATTTGACATGTTTCCATTTCCAAATCCGCATAACAGGCAATGATGCATGAATTTCCTATAATGTAGATAAGGTAGAGAGGGTTTGATCTGTAATAAAAGGTGGGTCCGGGCTGCCTCTTTAAGCCCCTTAAGCCTGATAAATGATGAGCGACAGAGGCACCGCGAGAGGGTCACCGCTATTAACTTCTCGCTTTCCCGGGTTCCACTTCAACTTCTCTCCATTACACCTCGTAATGTGGCCCGGGACGCGGCGCGACCTATTCAATCCCGGAAAATAGAAAATAGTATGTCTATAGCCTACCCAAAACCTCAGATAAAAGCCAACACTTATTTCTCCTTATCACTTAAAGGCACGTGTTCGGTAAAAACACGGGGATTATAGCTGCAGATTAGGCTACTGTACCACAGACAAATCGGATATTCTGGGAAAACACAAGCCAATACACAAACTTGTTCAAGTAGAATTTGGTAGGCTATACAACGCGGCCATCCGCACCCGGGCACTAATCCGCTGACCTACCGAAACAGTGTCACAGCCCGGTTACGTTGCATCCAGATCAAATCGGTCTGTTCACACTATAGAAAAGGCAATCACGTTTGAAATTCGTTAGAGAGCAAAAAGACGTTCCATGATGGGCTATTGAATTAGCCTACATATTTTAATCTATTTCAGTAGCCGCAGAAATAGCAACGAGTAGTGACATAAAATGTACATTAGGATACTTTTCTGAACAAAGGCCTATTGATAAAACTGTGTTTTAAATGCCCACGATTATAATATTGTTAATTTCCAAATATCTCAGTTGGTCTGCTAACAGCAAATCGTTTGTTGTGGCATTGAGATGCAGTATTTTATGACTAAAACGATACTTGGATATGGATATTTTAGACTACGGAATACAGAAAACAAATAGGCCTTGTTAAATGAGTAACATATTACCAATATATTTATATTTAATTATAAAATATTTGTTTGCACAGCAATGTAATGTGGTAAATACTTTATATTTTCTTGTTTCTTTATATTGTGTCGAAAGAATTAAAATATGATTATTAACATTTTCCATAAAATAATTCCCATTTATTCATGTATGGTTCTACAGTCCTAAATCAAATATTTAGGTGTTAATAGTGTGTGTATTATGATCTTGAACAGATTTTGACAACAAAAAAGTACATTATTCATATTATTAATTAAATTATTCAAATTACAGGATTATTTTATACGTGAAATAATATTTTTAACATATATTATTTATTTGATATGCAGCAAATACAGGCCCTTATGCCTATACATATTTAAACCTAAAACCAAAAATAAATATATAATTTGTTCAAAACGCCGTTAAAATGAGATTCCCATTCGTTAAAACTATTTTTAAAACACAGGTCTATACACAAAAGGTCTGTAGAGTAACAGCAAAATCAATAATTATGGGTTTAATTTTCGTGCGTGCTTATTTTTTGCAAGGCTTCTGAGGTTTACTTTTGCCCCGCCAGGTGTCGCTAGAGGGCCGCACATTTGTCGGTTGCTCCCTCATCGTCAAACAGAGGAGAAAGCCACAGTTACATTTTCTGTGGGCCCCTTCCTATCCTCCCCTGTACTCACCCTCTGACACCAGACTCAGAGTCGGTGGAGGGGAAAATAAGCCTTTGGAGCTGAAGAATTCACACTTAGTCGCGAAACTTTTGCAAGTATTTGAGTTGTTCACTCCACTATCTGAAACCATAGTCACATTTCACTTCGGGGTCAAAAAGAGTTCAAAATGGTGAGGCAATAATGCCTTCCGCGGAAGAAAAGCATTAACCAAAATATAAACATAACAAAAATAAAATTTTAAGTCAACCATGTTGTACCTCATTCAGATTTTTACTCCGTAAATATTCCAAGAGCCTGATTATGATCTGGTAAATTACACAAATACACAAATTATTTTCTTCTCAGAGCACAAAGGCTGTGCTATAGCCTATGCCTTTAAAAACAACAAATACAATACCGACCTATTTTCTTTGAATCAGAACTGTTCCAATAGAAAGGGAGTGAACAGGCTATATAGCATACTACCAATGGTGTTCTCATCTCCTCCAATAGTCAATGATCCAGTCTTAACGAGCCTCTCTATGCATTATCCAGGCTAATTTGCATAATCTCAAATACCGGAGAGAGTCGACGATTAACAAAGTTACAAACAAGATTAGGGCGATTTTATTTGTTCCTATGGTTGAAAGGCAATTGTTTTTCCAGGAGTGTTTAAGGCCACTAAGAGGATTTGAAGCACGTTTCATATCAGTGATCTTTTTGAAGGATTTCAATGAACAATGTATCTCCATATTTAGCAACAGGCTTGTGCGTATAGAGCACCCAGGAGCAGGTCAGAAAGGGGGAAGGAGGCTAAATCCAGCAAGTGTGAAAATAGGAGAAACTCTTGGAATTTTAGTTTTGGGGCTGAGGGCTTGTTCCAGGTCTAAATGCGCACCTCCCGGATGTGCCATGGAGTGGATCTTTAGCCTTGTGATTGTCCTGTACTGTTTTCCTTGAAATGGATCCCATGCCCCCTAATGAATCCAACGCAGCTGGCTATGTCCCACACGGACACCGAGAGCTTTAACCCTAAACTGACCTCAATTTGACACCACCAGATGAAATTGTACCCCCCGTTAATGCCATCCTCCGCAATGCCGAATGATACGCACGTTGACGGAGTTACGCGCGAAGTTACACTGATTTAAAAAGAGAAAAAAAAGTATTCGCATAAATGCCGTCTGCCCACAATGTGAAATACACTTATGGGAAATAAAATGCAATTATAATTAGTTTATGACATTGAACCACTGAACTATTTATTGTTTACTCTAAAAATATTTAGTTTCCAAACGCAAGAAAACGTTATAAACAGTCAGGAAATAATATTGTAATGTAGCCTATAGGCCTGCTATTTGTTATATACAATTAAGGGAAAACTGATTAAATATCTTTACATCACTTAGAGAAATATATTTTAAAGTGACATTTTAAATATATTATAATGTAAATAAATGCCACAGTACCAACCAATATTAGTTTTATTTATAGCCTATTGACTATTTATAGCAAGTTGAATGAAAAAGATTCAGTCTATTTGTACCAGTCTGTACATTATTATAACGTTGATCGAATTGTGAATTAAATGAGCAAAATTTCAAAAATGTAACAAAAGGGAATAAATCAACAATAATTTTTAACCGAAGATTTTTCGCAAGTGTGTGTTTATAAGACCTAGGCACTGGATACGCGTAATTAGGCGCTGCTATTTTCACACGCTCTATGCATGTTTACATCACTCCCCTTGAGGGCAAATTACATATTTCCAAAATAACTACTAAACAATTTTAAAATCTCAACAGCCTGGAGTACTTAAACTTAGAAACCGTGGAACGACCTACTATAGTATGGCCTCAAATCCACTATGAAACCATGAAACGACCAAGTAAGTTACACAGAACAGTAAAACTTTCCACGAAGTGCATCCAGTGACGGTAGAATGACTTAGAACAAAGGGTATCCAGTAAGGTTTATTCTTTACTCACCACGCTTGTCCAGAGAGGAGAACAAAAGAGAAAAGCAAGCATTGGTGCTCGAATACACGTGGACGATTGTATTCTGTCTTATAAAAGCAACGGTCTTCAATAGCTGCGGGCTGCCGTTGGGTCTGCGTATAGACGGGAACAGCCGTCTGGAGCAAACAGACCTGGAGACCGTATGAGCGCCACCGCACTCTGCTCACTGCTCCGTAGTTCCTTCTCGGGTATTTGCACGCAGAAATGTCCACACAGCCGTTTGTCAACCCTGCGGTCGTACTTTCTCGTGCCGGGGCTTCCCACCCCCCTCATGCCAACAAACATAATTGTTGTCACAGTTTTCATTTATTAAATCGTTTTAATTGCTATTTCTGTTGCCACCAGATGGCTTATTTGTTTGTTGGAAATGGTTTATTGACCCTCCAACTGTAGCCACAACCCTCTCCTCTTGAAGCATGTGTCTACCTTAATCCTAATCAGGGAATAGTTAATTCCCACCATCAAAAATGTCACCCAGCCAGAAATTTTGCCTTTTATGTGAACACCTATCAATGCGACGATGAGTTAATCTGCGCAACACTGTGTATTAGCATTGATAGAGCTAAATATTAAAAGGGAATAGATGGCCTGCTCTGTTTTGTGCGTAAAAATTGTGGCTCGATGAATAAGGGGCTCGCTCCACTGCAATCGATGACCCGAGCTTTGCTCCTCCTCTAAACTTCAATCTCCTCTCATGATTGATGATCTTTTGGGGGCTTTGATAATTGACTACTCTGAGGTGAGGCACGGATTTCTATCAAGACAGGGGATTGGACGAAAGAAACACACAAAATTACTTTCTCTTCAAAAGCTTTTTCTTCATGGAAAAATTCATTCTGGGATTAGAGGGGTGTTCAGTGTCGTTTAATTTGCTAAACAGATCCGTCCACAATTAGCAGCGAGATTAGACGGTATTATTCAGTTATTACAGTCACAGCGGCTAGAGCCACAACATAGATAACACAAGTAAGAGTCACGCTCATAAATTAAACTAAAAGAAATCAGATACCATGGTTAAATTCAATGGTCGATGCTTATGCATGCAGGGTTTTTGATTGTATGCTGCCTGCACGCGCAGATAAAAGTTTATATTATGTATTGATAATTATGAAGGCCTATGTTAATTAATAGTATGTTATTACATTTCAACGTGCGTAAAACGAGCATAAGCGTAATGTGTGTCTAAATTTGATTTAACCTAGCATTGGCGTGTGTGCGCTAAATTAGTCCGCGTCGGTAAGAAAACCTTCCTCTTACTGTGTTTGTCTACTTTTCTTTTCTAGGACTCTCTCCTCGGCGAAAGGAATTGGCTGGAAGTAAAGATCATCGGTGTTGTTTGGCTTTTCCCCGTGTGTGAGGAGTTGAAGCCGTCGTGCATACTCTGCATATCACAAGATTTGGTCTCTCCTCTCTCTCTGGAGCTGCTGTACGACTGGCTATGGCCACCACCACTTCCGGGATCCGTCATTTCATTCGCCCACCGATCAGCGCAGCGAACTGACTCTGTTCTATAAGCAAGCTAGCAGCCAACCTGCCAACACTCACTGACACTCACTCATCTCAGACCGCCAGATAGACGAAATACCTACGGGGGAAAGGAACCGATCAGAATCGCAATCTCTTAATTTTCTACTGCTTTTGCCTTTTTCTACTGCACTAATAAAACACGATAGGTATCCGGAGGCGTAAAGGAGACGCGGACTTGCGGGATGAAAACGGGGCTAAAAAGATTCATCCTCTCTTGAACATCATCACCAACCATCATTCATTCATTACCTTGACAACCTCTGGCTTTGATTGACAGCTAGAGTGGCAAAAAGCCATGAGACACGACAGTTTAGTTACATGCAGGTTGTTGATGGGCCGATTGTAACCTTCACTTCGGCGATTTTTTTCTTTTTGGAAGAAAGAGGAAAACAAGAAAAATTGCAAAACTCCTGATGCCACAGCTCCAACTGCACCGCATTGGCGAATAAGAGAATTCGCAAAGTTGGTTGAAAAAGGAATCTTACCACTAAATCACTTTCTAAGCGGACTGGGATATTAAATATACGACACATTCAGGAGTTTATTGGAGCGCAGCCTGATGGCGCAAAGGGTAGGTTAAAATCGTCAACGCTTGCCTACACAAATCCACTGTAGGAAGGCCTTCGTATCGGTACTCTCTCGTCAGTGGCGACCAATTTTCAAAGTATTCTGTCCAAGCCGGTATATTTGACATGTTTGCAGTACCCTTTACTCTTCAAGCAAAGTGACAGCCTTTGCTTAACAGTCAGCCTCTGTGACTATCGTGGAGCACTTTCAGAGGGGACTCAACTAATTCGGTCTTTTACCAAACTCGCTGTAACTCTCCGTCGGGGATAAAGAAGTTTACAATGTTTTTGGTAATCGCAAACCTCTTCAGTGTATTGATACTTTATAGCACATTTGCTCCTCTAACAAGGACATCGGAGGAAACGCAGCTCAGTTTTCAGCGTTGTTGTAGAAAACGCACACAGACCTTTTTGCTTACTACAGAAAATTAAATGTAACGCTGGCTCGAGCACATTTACACGTTTGTGACCGAGTTACCGGGGGGTCCCGCTGACTTTGTTCTGCTTTTATTACAGTACGATGAGCTGGCCCATTATGGTGGGATGGACGGAGTCGGAGTCCCGGCGTCGATGTACGGGGATCCGCATGCGCCTCGGCCGCTTCCCCAAGTCCATCACTTGAACCACGGCCCGCCGCTTCACGCCAGCCAGCACTACGGGGCACACGCGCCCCATCCAAACGTAATGCCCACCAGCATGGGCTCCGCTGTCAACGACGTATTAAAGAGGGATAAAGATCAAATTTATGGGTAGGTTTATATTAAACGTGCAATAATGCTATGCTTACCTATTTTGTATTTTTATTAGATTTTAGCGTTTTTGTTTGTTTATTTATTTATTATTGTTTTAACTCTGAATTTAATTAAATGAGATATTTTCACAATTATAAGGAAAATTAGACACATAGACATATTATTGGCCAGGATTATCTGGTTTATAATAGTGTAGTTGGAATGTTGTGCCTTGGAGAGTAACCAATGCAAACTTTATATAGCTCCAAATGCAATGGCTATTAACATGTACATTCAGTCAAAAGCAAGAATTCCCCAAATGCATACATAATATTGCGTAATGTGCAAATCTGCATAATACAATTATTCATCGGCATGGCTTGTTTTAAAATGTTCATCCAAGTGTTGTTATCATCCGTATCCGTAACTTTTTAGATGTTTTTAGATTGTCATAACTAACGCGGATATATACACTGTGAATATAGGCTATTCATCAACAATGGGGAACATATAAAGTTGCCTCGTCCGCACTTAAGTGCGTTATACTATGAAGTATATAACAAAAAAAAGATGCCTTCTACATTAATCTTTCGACAAGCTGAAACAAATGTATCCTTTTGTACGACCTCCACTGCTCGGATGTTTGTTTATTTCGTGGACGTTTTGTTAGACTGCAATGTTTGGCAATGTAAGTCGTGCACTGTGAAGCTCCAGGGTTTAGGCGCTGTATTGAGACTACGTGTTCTGTGTTGCAGTCATCCTTTATTTCCACTGCTTGCCCTGGTTTTTGAAAAGTGCGAGCTGGCGACGTGCACACCGAGGGAGCCCGGTGTAGCGGGCGGGGACGTCTGTTCTTCCGACTCCTTCAACGAGGACATAGCGGTGTTTGCCAAACAGGTCACTTTAATACAAATTCCTTAAAAAAAACAGTGCTGGGTTGTTTTTTTGCTGCGTCATGCTTAAGATACATATGTACATTGCAATTTTTTTTTGATAGGCAGTATGGGAGTAGCCTATATTTTGGAAATAGTTTTTTGTTTTTGTGTCACAATACCGTCACGGTATAGGTAGGCTATAACCTACTGTCGATGCATTTGTCCTGAATGCAGAACAGAGAGATAAGCATTCAATAGCCTACTAAATACTAAATAAAATACTATAATGCAGTTATTTGACTATATTATTATCAGGTTTCAGAACAAACATGAACCAACATAAATCTCACAATTCATGTCAAACTGATTTTGTGATCTGGTGTATTATTTTAGGTCCGAGCAGAAAAACCATTATTTTCATCAAATCCAGAGTTGGACAATTTGGTAAGCGTACTGTTTCATATTTATGTTACATAGCCTAATTATTACCCGTCGACTTGCCATGTTTGCGGACACTTGTATGCTTCGACCACATGCAATAGTAAATTATGATATGTAAAGAAATACCGTCAGGATTGAACGCACGTTGGAAGTAGGCTAGTCGGGAGTTTCAGTGAAGGGTGCATGATGCCGTGTGCAACTGCCACAAGAGGCCGGGAGGAGAGACTATCATTAGGCATGAGCAAGCTGGGATGCCTCGGTGCGTCACGGCCATTCATTTAAACCTATGTGGCTACATTTTCTGTTGCTACGGCCATCTGAATGATCTGTATTACCTGATATAATTCTCACATAAAACTTTAATGTGATTTCAAAAAATGCAATAACCTGTTACAAAATATGATTTTAGTATAAAAATACATATTTTCTTCCATGGTATCATGGATATATATATAGGTTATGTTATTATATACCTGATAAAATATTGAGCCATGGCCTATATAATATTACAATATATAATTTGTATGTATTGATTTTGTTATGTTTACAGATGATACAAGCCATACAAGTTTTACGGTTTCACCTTTTGGAATTAGAAAAGGTACATTTTAAATATTTTAATTGTTGTATATATTTTGAGAATTGGATTAGATTGATTGGAGAACATGCTAATTTATTTTAATTAATTGTATTTCATGGTATGTACAAATTGAATATAATGTTATTGCCCACAAATATTTACTTGCCAGCGGCATTGATAGAAAGTTTCATATTATTATCCATAACATAAGGTCGCTCAGTTTGGACATTCATTCATGCAGATCAAATTACTGATATTAATCACACATATTGAAACGCTGTCTATTCTTATTGATCTAGAGATTTAGTTTCAACTGTTCATTGCCTCGCCGTTGTATATGCTGTATATTTTTATTTTTATTTTTATTTTTTGTCTTTCAACTTGTTGCTACAGTCTCAGGAGAATAATAAGCACTGTAACCATTTCATTATTGTTTCCTTACCCTGGCGGATAGTGTCCGATAATTGGAGTTATTCTTGGACCAACTGCAGAGGTTCCACATCCTGGAAAAAAATATGTTTTTCCTCCTCGTTCCAGGTGCACGAGCTGTGTGACAATTTTTGCCACCGGTACATCAGTTGTCTGAAAGGAAAAATGCCAATAGATCTAGTTATTGACGAACGGGATGGCAGCTCGAAA
Organism: Amblyopsis hoosieri; assembly: GCA_027564755.1. Lineage (NCBI taxonomy): Eukaryota > Metazoa > Chordata > Actinopteri > Percopsiformes > Amblyopsidae > Amblyopsis > Amblyopsis hoosieri. The sequence continues at coordinate 1,229,694 of JAODUE010000015.1, forward strand.
TCGGACCACGAAGAGCTATCCGGATCCTCGACAAACCTTGCAGATCACGTAAGTCTTAATGCTATTATCTTATTATTATGTTGTGTGGGTTTCTGCTTGAGTGGGCGCGCTTGGGTGCTGACAAAAACGGAATAATGTAGTAACTTGTAATATATACTCGGACAAACAAATAGTAGATTTTCAGAAACACCTGAAGTGTTAATAAGTGTTTAATGCAATTTACTTGGTTTCGTATGTGGTCTACTGCAGCAAAAGTATAGTTAATTCTCTGAAATGTACCAATCGATGATCTGAGGTCAAAAGCTAGATGTGATACAATAGAGTGAGTTATTGTTTTAATCTTTTGATTAGGGGCATTCATGTGTGTATAAAGTGAGTCAGTGTGCTGTGTATGTAGCTGTTGTGGTTTGTGTGTGTGTGCGTGTGCGTGTGCGTGCGTGCGTGTGTGTGTGTGTGTGTGTGTGTGTGTGTGTGTGTGTGCGTGAGTGCGTAGTATATGCGCCATGTGTCTATGGCTGTTGTGCGTTATTGAGCGTTGCTCAATGAAAACGTGAAGCAATTATTTGTGGGGGCAGATTTAACGTTAAACCGGGGTGTCGCGGGAAAGCTATAGGCCAATATTTAAAAAGAATGGGTCTTTATTTGGCGGCTTTGGTGTCTATGCCCTGTGCGTAAAAGTGTGATTTTGCTGAAGTGGTGGAGAAAGTGGTGTGACCTATTGAAATAAATGTAAGGGCCAAAGGCTTATCATCAATGTCAAGATCACGAGGCATATGACGGTTCGTCTGGAGGTTTTCCATCGCTGTTGATGTTAATGTGTTTAATTGTTTCGTATTGATCGCCTGCGGTTTGCTGTGCCCACTGTCCTACACCTCCGTTTCACGTTTTATGGCCAGAGGCACCATAACGCTGAATTCAATTACATGCACCTGAAGTACAGTCTTTAAATTGGAGGATCGATTCCCTTCCTTTTAAACGTGCATTTTGTGTGGAATAAACGTGGCCACTTCGTTCAATATCGCATATGCATTGTGTTACTGAGCTTTGAATATGTGAATTACTGCGTTTTGCACTTTATGATTAATCAGATTTTGTGGAATGACTATACTGCTATACTCTCGCGACAACGTGATTGGTTAAAAAAGCAGCAGCGCATTACCAAGCCTATTATGAATTAAAGGAGACTAAAGTGTTATGCAAAGTCACGGCGTTGCATCTGTTGGGTCTGGCCATAGGCCTACTAGCGGTTGGCTTACATTTGAAACACTGCTGCGTTTTCAGGGTTATTCAGCGCACTGCAAAACGTGTAAAAATGCACAGCTAGACAGAATATGATTATTATGGAGCCGAGAAAGAGCAAAAATAGCAATATTATGGAACTACGGCGCAAGTGTAGAAATGAGGCATGCTGTTGTTTATATTCTAGAGATAAACTAGCCTGTTTAGTTTCATGGCAGATGGTTGATACTCAAGCCAATTTCCAATGGTGGCCTGTGAGTATTGTCATCAGGCCACTTGTGAGAAATATTTTGATAATTAGAAAATGAGATATGCCAATAAAGCTAATAATGAGTAGCAATAAATAAACCCTTAAAATGAGTTAGCCTTCAATCAGTTGGACTGACCAGCATGAACTATAGCTATCGCGATTTGGAGGGATTCATTTCGTTTTGAGGCAGCCAGGGACATTTTACTCAACCACACCACCAAGTTGCAATTAACACAGCAGTGTGTGTATGTGTGTGCGTGCGTGCGTGTGTGTCTAAAACTACATATATATA
>JAODUE010000015.1:1246063-1259534 GCA_027564755.1 Amblyopsis hoosieri
GAGAGAGAGAGAGAGAGTGGGCGAGCATCGAGAGAGAGAGAGAGAGAGAGAGAGAGAGAGAGAGAGAGAGAGAGAGAGGGAGGCACAGCGACCCTCGGTTCGGGGTTTTGCCTCAAAGGCCTGACTTTTTCCTCTCCTTCCTCTCGGCCCCCCATGAGATCATTTTCATCCTTTACGACTCCAAAGGAAGCGCGGTTGAAGATGTGAGGTTACACAAGCCAGGGGTCAGAGTGAGGAGAGCGTAGGAGATCTCCCCCCCCGCTGCCACTGTGTGGGCTACCTATCCAGGCACCATTGTTGCGCGAGGCAAATTAGTCGTGCTCCCCTTCGGCTGCAGAGGCATGCGGCGGACCCCCGCGCTGTTCTGGATCGAGATCAGCGGTCGGGTAGATGTCTGGACCCGGTGCGCATCACCACGGGCTGGGACCGTTTGTTCTCTCTTCCCTGCAATCACCATCTCTCTCTCTCTTTCTCTCTCTTTCAGTTCAGTTCAAGCTTTGTTAGCATGACAGTTAATACAGCGGTTTTGCCAAAGCTAGAGGGCATTTAAGGGTAAATAAGGACAACAATATCATAAACAATAGAACAAATTGTCCCACAGTAAGAACACCAGCGGACATGACAATAAAAACTCTCTCTCTCTCTCTCTCTCTCTCTCTCTCTCTATCACTATCACTATTCCCTCTTCCGCCATCTGTTATCCGCTCCTTACAAAACATTCCCATCTCCATTTCTCTCTTCTTCTTATCGCTCACCCCATGTCCGCCGTGGCTCCAGACGTGTGGTGTTTATATTCACCGTACCTTCATTACGTATATACCCGTGGTTCGATTTTTAAGGGCCTCTCTCTCTCTTCTCTTCTCTCTCTCTCTTTCTCTCTATCTATCTCCGTCTTTTGATTTTTTCATGGGTTCCCGAGGGGTAACCAAGCGAGGGGTGGGCCGAGGTTGGGGAGAGCGCTGTGGGGCACCGGGCTAACCTGCTCTGTAGCGTGTCGGAGAGAGGGGTGAAGCAGGGCTTTGGGGTACCGCTTGGCTCCACCTCATGTGCATAGGGGTGGATGTGAGGAGAAAATTGAAACTTCAATAACGAGGGCCTGGCAAGAGGAGAGAGAGAAAGAGAGAGAGAGAGAGAGAGAGAGAGAGAGAGAGAGAGAGAATGGAGGAAGTGGAACAAAGGGAGATAAAGAGCTTCAAAAGGCAGAGAGGCATGGTGTACTGCTAATTAATGGCATCGCAGGACAAGGTCTTTTTGTCTCGGTTCTTTTGGAAGTTTAATGCCGCATATTAACTTGCGAGGCGACGTTGTCACAAGTTAATGCAGTCGGTTAGGTCCACCGCACTTTTAGCACATCCTCGAGCGACCTCAACACAGCGGCCGCTTGTGTACTGTTTTGGCATCCACTGGCTAAAACACGCTGAAAGCAGTCGAAGCACTGCCATTAAATACAAAACGTAAATAAAACTAGTATAAAAGCAAAACATAGCAGTTAAGATGAGTATTATATTTTTGTAAGTGTAAAAGAGAATTTTATTTACTATGTCACAATCAAGGCCTATACATCTATAACACCTTTCTCCTCCCATAGTCTCCTCCCATAAGTATTTTCTTCAGGATTCTTGCAGCTAATATAAAGCAAATGTTCAAAATATGATGGGATATCTATTTGGGTAGGTCAGGGAGCTAGAGTGGCAATAATCTCAACCCAGAACCTTGCGCTATATATTAACAGCAGTGATACTGTAGGGTTCTCACATGCTTGCCATAGCAATTTCAACTGTTGACAGCTACAAATAAAATGAATGCTATGAAATTGTGCCTTAATTAATAACATGACATGCATGCATTGAATGGCATTAGGAAGTCCAGGAACGCCATGATACTCATCATAAACAAAAAGGAAAGGTTGTTTCCACCCTCTCATTGCATTTCCCCTTTTTGTTAATCAATTATATTACTATTTCATTACATATTTACATCTACAGGGTTTCCTACTTCCTATAAGTATATTACTGGGACAGAAAAGGTTGTTTTAGCAAGATATCACTGCACTTTGCGACCTGATTACAACAACAACATTGAGGTTCTCTGAGCTATTCATCCTACCCATGAAATAACTATTACAGCACACACACACACACACACACACACACACACACACACAATATACGTATACTGTACATGTATTATGTTCTAATAAATAATGAATAAATAAATACATAAATAAATTAACAAGCATGAGAAGGTTGTGCCCCCCCCTATCCTCTTCCTCTCCAAAGTACCTCGCAACTAGACAAGGACTAGGACAAGCCGTCGCTGGTTAGTGACTTGTGATGGTGCAGGACAGGTGAGGGGGGTCCTGGAGAGACACGAGCGGGGCTCCCCTCCTGTTGTGAAACCGCCACCATAAATAATAATAATAATAATAATAATAATATTAATAATAATACATCTGATGCCTGCCGAAAAAACGGGCCGATAATGAAAGAGTAGCAGTAGATTATTGCTCTCTCTCATACTCTCTCTCTCTCTCTCTCGTTCTCTCTCTCTCTCTCTCTCTCTATATATATATATATATATATCTCTCTCTATATCTCCCTCTTTTTTCATGGCGCAAGTGTGCTGATTCCCCCATCAAGGGGCTTGAGCAACGAGAATGCAGAATGAGATAGGGAGGAAGGGTGAAGAAGGTGCGATCCATGGCTACCTGTTGAACCGCCCGGTCATGGCTTTTGGCGCAGCTTGGCTAAGTGTGTTTGTGAGTATAGCATTGACGTAGCCCTGCGTCGACGTCGCAGGTCAGTCTTGTGTCTTCCGTGGGAATGCACGGACAAACCCCCGCGCGACGGCGAGACGCAAATCAAGCTAGCACGGTAAACGAAGCAATGTAAGCGAGGTGATCACTCCTCACAGACCTGACTAATTCATGAGGGTAAACTGTGCTGAGAAACAGAGTGCGGGCGAGCAAGAGAGAGGGAGATATATATATATATATATATATATAGAGAGAGAGGCCGATGGAGGGAGAGGTGGAAGTTTTCATTGACTCTCCAGAGCAGGCCGAGCTAAAGCCCACTGGGAGTTGCCTCTTGGTTTGAACTTTATCAGGGGCTACGCTTAATCAATACACTATCGGAAAAAGAATTAATTACTAAAGCAGAATAAAACAGCTGCATTTTAAACCGTGGATTCATCAATTCTGTAATCTCTCAGTAACCGCTCAGGTGCTGGGGAGGATCATTCCTACGCCGTGTAATGAGGAACTGTGGGAGTTTAACCTCCCTCCTCTCCTATCCAACCAGCTCCCCCCCCCCCCTCCCCCCTCCCGATGCAGCTCTCAACTCATGCCGCCATGCCGTCCAACTGGTGCAGATTGTGCAATTACCTTTCCTTCTGTGCATATCAGCTATCTCTCTCTCTCTCTCCCTCTCTCTCTCTCTCTCTCTCTCTCTCTCTCTCTCTCTCTTTCTCTCTCACTCTGTCCCTCCTTTCCTTCTTTTCCCCTCATGCTGGCCTTAATACCCTCTCTCTCTCTCTCTCTCTCTCTCCCACAGAAACTCCCCTACCCCCAAATCCCACCGCAATCCCTAACTCACAGAATTCCTGTCTCTTCCCGGGTATTAAAGTGAAAATCTCCTGCAGGGGGTTGGTGTGTGTGTGTGTGTGTGTGTGTGTGTGTGCGTGTGTGTGTGTGTGTGTGTGTGTGTGTGTGTGGGAAGGGAGGTTAAGGGAGAAGGGGCGGGGGGGCTGAGAAGCATGGCGTCCCCGCTGCTGGAGATGTCCCAGCCGGACATTCCAGTGGACCTGGGCTGGGTCCCCACCGCTAGAGAGAGCTCTGGCAGCTATGTGGTGGAGGGGATCAACAACGGACACGGTTGTTGCTGGGAAGGCTGCTATTGAGGGAAATGGAAGGTGTGAATATGGCGTCTCACTGCCACCAGTATTCCTGTCATCCATCCATCCATCCATCCATCCAACCCTGGCTGGGCTCATCCACCGGGTCGGTAAAACTGGGGTGCCCTTGACTCCCCCATAATGGGGGATTTCAAGGCAGGTTGAGAAGGGGTTATGGGTGATGAATTGGGTTTTTAGTGAGCTCATTAGAAAGCCAAACAGAGTTTAGACTGGCGGAGCAGGGCAACAGCGCAGTAATCAGTTCTGCTCGCTTTGTTCCCTGCCTCCAGGACATTTGTGTGAGGGAAAGAACTACAGAGAAAAGTGGGGGATGGGGGGAGGGGAAAAAAACTTCACGGCAGTTTGCTGATGAGAGGGGGTGCCATAAGCAGAGGTTGACCATCTTGATGGTTGACTTGTTGATTTATAAACCTTTTAATCAATTTGTGCTCCCATCCCTCCCTTCGGTTGTGTCTACCATTTGTGTCTCTTTGAAAAGCTCACTTTTTTTGTCTGTGTACGTCGGGGGTTTGTCAGACAAGACCTGTCTTTAATAACTCCAAGGTATCAGTGAGCTTTTTGTTTGTTTGACTCTGAGATGTAATTGAGGGTAGAGAATCACTTCTAATGCTGTTATCACGCGTTGCCTGAAACAGTGTAAGCTGTTCTGAAACTTCTGAATCACAAATACACACTCCCGGTTAAACTGGGAATGCGCAGGCAAACCGCTCTCCTTGGTTAGTCTCTAAGATCTTGATAAGTTTTAGTCCTGTAGCAGAGAGCACTGAAGCCATTTGGCTTATGGATTTTTTCCTGGCTTTCTTTCGAATCCGAGTGAAGTCAGTGCTCTCCTATTTTCACAAAACAAACAGGAGAATTGTCTGCTTTTGTGGTGTTTATTTCAGTTCAGTGCAGGTAAATATTGCATTTAGAAAACAACAAAATGCTCAACCTCGTTTCTTGACGTATGAAAAGATTTCAAGATTAATACAACACACTAAGTATGTTAAAACCATAAGAAAGAGCTTTAATTGAGAGGCGAAGTTTGGATGGGAGCATTGACATGGAGCTAATTTTCTTTTTCTTTTTCTTTTCTTTGAGAAACAAGGCATACACCTAGTAAACCTACAGGCCGAATTAGCCCAATTTGATTTTGAGTCTGCGGAGAGAGGGGTGTTGGTTTGTTCTGCGGGGTGGAGTTGTCAGGGACGCGGTGGAGAGTGTGAAATGTCTGGTGGAGACCCAAAGCCCTTCATTAGCCATTGATCCCTGTCTGAGGAGTGAGGGGCAGTCATGGGCATCACAGCTCCCTTCAAGACCCCCCCAGCCCAAAAAATAAAATAGCAGGGGGGTTGAGGGGAGCCATCCCCTACAATTTAGCCCTTTGCCATTCATGCAAATTGGGCCCTGACATCTGCAACAGCCTGCCTCCATTCTCGTTTCACATCTTTATTCCATCGCTTTTCTTTCTTTCAGTCGCTCTTCCCCTCCAGCAAATAATGCTCCATTTAGATGGCGAGGGCTCAATTCTGCCTGCAAACCACTGTTTCTCCACATATGACCGTACGCACATCTGTGGAAGGAGCCGACAGTTTTGAGTGTGTGAAATGATAAACATATAACATACAGCAGGCTTCAGTCGCTCAACATGCTGCCTTAAATTAGCTCGCTAAATGAGTAATGAAAGTTGACGCAGGGCTTTTTATGAAGTGAAGGCTTTGGTTTGACGACTTATTAAATGATCAGCACCTAGCCATTATCCGGCTAATGAAAAAGGGAGACCGAGGTGGGTTGGGAGAACGCTCCTGGAAAAGATCACAGAACACAGGAGCGGTCCTGGGCCCCTCAAAAGGCCCATTTATGGCGTAATGAGCTAATTGCTGTTACAGGTAGTAGGTTAATTACACCAGTAATTACCCCAGTCTAAAGCCTTTGATAAATTCATGCTAGCTACCTCCCCCTATAATCTAAACACTAGGGTATTAGCAGATGATAATCTCAAGCCGTTCCAACCTGAATTTCCTTGCTGGGAAGATGGAATACTATTTGCTGGTGGTTCTGGACTGGAGAGTGCGTCTTTTGCCTCGAACTTTACTCCAGGTGACAGACACGGTAAACCAAAGAGTCAGATAGACTATAGTAGGAGGAAAACACAACCTTTGACCTCTTCTATCACCCGCATGCTCTCACTCAGGAGTGCTAGGAGACGCCAGAGAGCAGGGTCAGTGATTGGCCCACAAAAGGAGATCGAGAGAGAGAGAGAGAGAGAGAGAGAGAGAGAGTGAGAGAGAGAGGGGCCTTGTATCGGCCGGAGAAGCGATAGTTATCTCCGGCATTCCTGGGATGACAGGAAGATATCTGCCTGATGGAAGGGTTGGGGGGTTGGTGGGAAGGGAGGGGAGGGGGGGGGAGAGGGAATCGGAGGGGAGGTGGAGGAGCTGTTGAGAAACTACCCCCGTACATACACACACAGAGACATACACACGCACAAACCGCCCTTTCCCTTGTGTTACTGCCTGACTGCTTCTCTGCCCTGCATGCCGTAACCCAAAAAAAAAAAAAAAATCAGAGGCATCTAATTAGAAGCTCTTATTCCACTTCATTTAAGGGAACACTTAATGATGTGTTTTTTCCAAGGGAGACAACTGCACATTACTTCTCATGCAAAAAGGAACCACTCACTCAGCCATGTAACACCCAGGATGTGGCTCTGTATATGCAGCTGTGTTGACATGCATTGGGGTTTACCTCCACCACACATCCCATTTTCCTGGTGTTCTGGGGTTCATACAGCAAGAGAGGCAAAATACATACAAAGAGAGGAAAATAGAGAGTGTATCGTGTTCTACAACGAAGAAGCAGGAATCTGTGACACCTGATTTTGGGAGGGTGGGCAGTTTGGAGTATGTTGTTTTTTTTTCTCTGACAGGTTTTAGGGCTGTTTAATGACTCTGGTCTGAGCACTACCAATTTGTCAGCGCGCTTCATGGTGTTTACTAAGCTGTTGTTTTATGGTCCAGAGCAAGGGGGCTGCCGCTTGTTTAAGCAGAGATCAGGAAATGATCAGCGTAAACCGTCAGCCGCTGTTGCTCGGCCGCGCCGATGCAGTGCCGGTTTTTGCGTAGCCCGCTAATGCTGTGCGAGTGTGCTGTGTACTGTGCTAGCTAGCACGTGGTGCTAGCTAGCACGAGTCAGTGTTAGTGTTAGGTTATCTTTACAGTCCAGAATGCTAACGTGCTAACGCGTGTGGTTTATCAACAGACGGGGGCTATGCTACGCTTGGTAGCATCTGTGTGTACGTGTGTGTGTGTGTGTGTGTGTGTGTGTGTGTGTGTGTGTGTTGTGTGTGTGTTGTGAGCGCTAAGCATATTGCTAGCATGTGGTAAAGGCCAGGGGAGCTGTAATCCCCAGTAGGCACAGAGCAACACTGGGCCAGCAATTTTGTGTGTGTGCGTGTGTGTGTGTGTGTGTGTGTGTGCGTGCGTGTGTGTGTGTGTGCCAAAAAGAGAGAGAACAAGGGGTGTGAGGAGTGAGAATGAGATAGAGAGAGAAAGATAGAGAGAGAGAGATTGTGTGTGTGTGTGTGTGTGTGTGTGTGTGTGTGTGTGTGTGTGTCAGGAGCATGTGGTCTCAAAGACCCCAGCGTAAATCCTGAGTAAATAAAAGGGGGTACCGGGCAGACAAAAGAGGAGCCCCTACCGTTTCTCTCATTCGCGGCCATTTGGGCGACTGAATGCCACTAAACGCTGCTTATGTCGGCTGAAAAGTTGAGGAGAAAAGGGCGAAAAAGGAGGCTCTAAATCGGCCCCCACCGGACCCCCATTCCACCCCCCTCCTTCTGTTCTCTCCATTCTCTGCATGCGTAGCCCGTGGGGGCTAGAGGTGGTTCCAGGAGGGTGTTATTGGGGTGCTTCAGGGTGCTGGGGGGGGGGGTTCTTTGGTGCAGTCCACTGAGTTGGAGGGTTCCTGAACATACTGTACATTTCTGCTTCTCTCCCTCCTCACCCCTTTGCTCTTTCTCTCCCCTTGTCGGGTGAGTCAGGCAGAGCATGCCTGACTGGTTTGGGCTGCGGAGGAGGAGGAGGAGGGCTGTTGTAATTAGTCACTTTAACCATAAAGCCACTGCCTCCATGCATCCCGCTTCATTACACTGAAACAAACAGCCGGGCCTCCCGGTGTAAATCCACAGCACAGCCTTTGGAATAACACACACACTCACGCACACGCACGCACACAGACACACACACACAAACAACATCTAACACAAGAGCGGATGGCTTGTCTGTGGGAGTGTATATAATATGGTAAGCGGTCAAAGCCCCTTTAATAGGCCCAACTAACCAGGAGTGGTTTCAAATTGTGTATCTCGACTATTGGCGGGTCATTACTCATTCATGCGTGGCTCCATGGCTGACAGAGCAGCAACGTGCGTGAGTCGATACCCACAATGCTTCCTGCTTCCACAGACGCTCCGCAACACTACATGCGCTCTCGTTTGGTTCGTCCCAAACCAAGGTACCGTGTTCTGGCCGCAGAGGCTGCAGGTATACAACAGGCCCGTCTCTGCGGCAACAAGATGTGCTGTACAGCCAACTGTAGGAGACTTGAACGTGATCGTGGTGGATAAGCTAACATTAGCCGAGCTTGGCTGCCATGTGTTTACAGTGCCCCCCCCCCCCTCCTCCCCCTTCTTTACCCCTTCCATACTCTCCAACCCATTAATGAGCTCTGTCCTGAGCCCAATTTACTCACGGAGAGACATATCTGAATGCATTTTTAATAACCACCCACTGGTGAGGGGATGTATGCGAGCGTTAATGTGCTCGCGCAATCGCTGTTTGGCTGGGGTGTTTGTCTGCTAGCTAGCGCGCTCCGTTCAGTGCCTTCGCTCTTGACTAATCACCCTCTCACCCCCCGCTCCAAACCCCACTGTCTGTGCATACAAGGAAACATGCGTGTGTGCGTGTGCGTGTGCGTGTGTGTGTACATTCATTGTGCACACTTTACGTCAAGAGCGAAAGCAAGCGGGTTGGTGGAGGGGGAAGGAGAGGATACGTAATGGGGGTAAAGAAAAAAATATAAGAGAGAGAGAGGGAGAGAGAGAGAGAGAGAGAGAGGGAGGAGGAGGTTGTCTCCTTTTTTTTTCCCATCTCCAAGGGCACTGCTTTTCCAAAAGCGCCCAAGGCAATACTGCATCACCTCGGCTCCCCTAGGCCCTTCCACCGCCTCCTAATAGCCATCCCCCATCTGTGTCACATGGCCATATGATGGGACTCTTCCCCCTGCTCGGCCCTGCTCGGCTCTGGGTGTTTCTTTTTTTTTCCTTCTTCTTCTTTTCTTGTCTTTTCTTTTCTCTTTTTTTCTTTTTTCCCAGAGTGCACATCCACACAGGTTAGAATGGCAGAGTTGCCAGGGAACAGTCAGAAGCCATTAGCGTTTGGGACAATTTGCCCTCCAGCGCTCCTTCTCTGGCTCATAAGGATGGGTGGGGGAGGATGCTAAGCACCCGCTCCTCTCCTTTAGATGTAATGAGGGTGCACAAGTTGGGCTCCTTTCTTTCTTTCTTTCTTTCTTTCTTTCTTTCTTTCTGCTGACGTTGCTCACGCCTGCTAACACGCAGGTCACATATTATAGAGTAACTAATACTGAACAGGAGGTCTGTGTTTGCGTGCAACTGTCCTGCTCTGGACACAGATCTACAGTATGAGAGAGAGAGAGAGAGAGAGAGAGAGAGAGAGAGAGAGAGAGAGAGAGAGAGAGAGAGAGAGAGAGAGAGAGAGGGGAACTGAAAGCCTTGGAGTCTGATTTCACCCTTGCGGGCTAAGGGAGCAGGCAGCGGGCATGCTGGGTAATGAAGTGACAGGTCAGTCTGTAAATACGCGCGGGTCGCTCCGGCACTGGCCGGGGGGAGGCTATCGCATTGCAGCGAAAATGGAAACGTCAATAAAATTAATCTGCCGGCCTTTTGGCCACTGTGTGGTTCCACTGGACGAGCACGCTGGCTCACTGCGGGAGAAGGATTCGGAGACTAGTTCGAAAATCAACACGGAAGCTAAATCAAAACAAACCAAAAAAAAAACCTTTTTCATTGAAAGGGTGGGGAATCACCAGCGCTGTTGTTATTGAAGTTGAGAGGGAAAACAAAGGTTGTTACATTTCCCAGGAAGACCCTCGTGGTCGGGGCAAGGCTAGGCTTGACCCACGTTTATTGTTTTAGGCTTTCCTGAACAAGGAGTCACAGTAAGCCGGGGATTTACACCGCTCGGCCGCTAATGAACGCCTGTTCTACAGTTACAACATGCGCCGTGCAGCGTCCGCACGTCCTTGTGAGGGGCCGCCGCTCCCTTAACGTTGCACAGGGAACGCAAAGTCTGCACTTATCTGTTTTCCCATTTCGTGTGGCTTTGCACTAATGATGTGGAAGGAAAACACGGCGGTGGGGGTGGAGCAAAAGAGTGAAAAACAAGGGGGAGAGGAGGAGAGAATAGGAGGGAAAGTAGTAAGGGTCTACTGTCCTTGTATTCTTCATTTATTTTGCATGTGATTATGCCGACAGCCAGATCCTTCTTCTTTCCCCTTTTCAATATTATTAGTTGAAATATTTATGTGGAGTTGGGCCTTGTGTATGTACAGTAGGCGCTGGTGATTGATATCTCCCCAAAAACAGGAAGACACGCGCGGCTGAGTTTGGAGGATATCGGGGTCCTTCCCTGCCTTGGTGTAGGAGTTTTTCAGATACATAATTTAGATGCCCTCAAGGAAGGCTTTCAAGGCATCTGAGCCCCGGGGCAAGAGAAAAATAACTACGACTGTTAAAAGCAAATCATTTTTGCTAATGCACAATTAATGCAGCGGAAGCGCAGACAGCGAGAAAAGCCGGGGCACCAGATGAAGATGGAAACTTTTTGGTCAAAAAATAAAAACGTGTGGGCCAGGGGTCACGCCTTGATATTTGTATATGGCCCCTCCCACCACCATCAAAATCAAACGCTGATTGACATTAATGCAGCCTGTCATTATAATCTTGTGGCAGAAGAGGGGGGGGTTAGTGGAAGAGTGTGTGTGTGTGTGTGTGTGTTTGTTTGTTTGTTTGTTTTTGAGGAGGGGGGGGGTCCATTATGTGCATTGAGCTGCAACAATGAACCACCCCAAATCACTTCCTTGCAACTAATAAACATAAACTGCTCAAATGGAGCTATTTTGTTAGTGTATGGTTTTATGTGTTTGCGTGTGTGTGTGTATGGGTGTGTGTGTGTGTGTGTGTGCGTGTGTGTGTGTGTGCGCGTGTGTGTGTGTGTGTGTGTGCGTGTGTGTGGTGGATGTGCACAGAATGGCCTTGCTTGAATGTGGTCGTGTTACTGTAAACACCTTCGTAACGTGTCCCCTTTGGCTTCCAAGAAAAGGGAAGGGAAAATCACAGGGAAAACTTTACAGTATGTCAAGCATGCAAATGCAATTGAGTTAATTAACAACATAGGTCCAATACTTTACTGGGTCCCAGATTGTACTGGAAGGCTTGATGTCCTTCCATTCCCACAGCTTTCCTTCCTCGTCCTCCTGTTGAAGTGGCGGAGGGAAAGCTAGTGTTTCAGCGTCCAACCATAACATTAGAGTCATTAACCCCGATTCCCCTCTCCTACGCTCTGGGGTATAGAACAACGCAGTGTAAACCCACTTCTCTCTGTACATGCCTGTGTCTTAGGCCTGCTAAATCCCCCCCCACACCCCATCCTATACCTCCACACTCTTTGGCACGGCTCTGGCAGGGTTCTGAAGACCCGGCGTCGCAATGCAGAGCCTTTGAACGCCGCCTCACAGTGTCTGGAATCTATATCCAGTCATCCAGCTAGTCCACGAGGTTGAGGTTCAGCCAGTCCTCGCTTTAGTTTTTCTTTTCCTTTCTTGTTTTTTTCTCTCCTTCTTTTCTTTTGAGTTTCAAGAACTGTCGGCATGGATTTTCTTTTTTTTTTACTGTGTTTCACTGTACTGTGAGTGTGGAGTTTTGGTGTGGTCCAGACTGTTATTTAACCGCGGCCTTTGGTTTTCGTCTAGGAGATGGTTTAGACAACAGCGTGGCATCGCCCGGCACGGGAGACGACGACGATCCCGACAAGGATAAGAAGAGGCAGAAAAAGCGCGGCATTTTCCCCAAGGTGGCGACGAACATCATGCGGGCGTGGCTCTTCCAGCATCTCACGGTAAGCAAAGTGCTCTTACATGTCCGTTACAGAGCCACCGTGCCGGCACACACACACACACACACACACACACACACACACACACACACACGCACACGCACACGCACACACAGCTGTCACACAGGCGACAGCGAGAGAGTGATTGATGGCGAGCCAACTGATTCTCACCTGTCAGTTACCTGTCAAGAGGGTTCGAGTGACCGGGTCAACCTAATCAGCCCGGACAGTTTACTCTGCCCAGACTGCCAAACAAACCCTGACATCTCTTCCAATAGTTGACGCAATGGTTGTGTGGCCCGAACAGAAATGTTTCTTTCCCCGTGGGCAGAGAAAATAACAGAAAAACATAAAGCACAACATTGACTGGGGATTGTTTTTGAGACCCTTGTGGTTGAACAAAAATGTAAATGTTAGCCATCTTGCTTCATAGTGTCACTGGGAGCATGTTACTCAAACCTTCTCTATTCTTCCCCCCACAAAACTAGCATGCCTTACATACATTTACAGCCGCAACAACAACATAACAGTTCCATAGCCTCATAACCATGTTACGGTGTCTTGTATAAGTGCAACGCTTGTGTTGGAGTGAGAGCCAGCGGAATTCTCTTTGCTCCACTTTGCTGCTGATCATGTTCCGATTTTTATATGGATATGACACGATATTCCTGTTTATGATATTCATACTTGAGGTTGAGACGGCGCATTGCTAAGTCTCTCTCCCCCGTTTTCCCTACCCCGATGCCGGAAGGAGGTTGTTTGTTTGGCAAACAGCTCAGTGAGACAACATCTGACAACGGCTCATTCACTTCAGTACACAGTAACGCTTCACGCCTGGGATGAAATATTCAAAGACTGCATTAATTCAAACATGTTTGGCAAAAGAAGGAAATGCTGGCCCTCTTGACATGTGTGTGTGTGTGTGTGTGTGTGTGTGTGTGTGTGTGTGTGTTTTCCTTCTGCCTGAATATCTGGGCTTGTGCCTGTGTGTGTGTGCGCTTGTGCACGCGTGCATGTGTGTGTGTGTGTGTGTGTGCGTGTCTGTGTGTGTTGTAAAGCCGAGGGGGGGGAAGGGACACACACCACATTCTCTAATGTCAGGACATTATCAGGACATTGCTGTATTGATTTTTCTGCGCGGGTCAGATTTCAGGAGCTGGTGGCCCGGCCGGGACAGACAAGCTGCTGTGTGAGCACGTGGTCCAGGGTCCCCGGGACGGTGGCTGGGGTGGGACAGAAACACACAGAGGAGATGGAAGAGGGAGGGATAGGGGCAAAATATAGCGTGTGTGCACGCGCTCCTGTGTGTGTGTGCGTGTGTGTGTGTGTGCGTGCGTGTGTGTGTGTGTGCGTGTGTGTGCGTGCGTGTACTCACCAGGTAC
>JAODUE010000015.1:1291898-1299240 GCA_027564755.1 Amblyopsis hoosieri
GTGCACTCCCTGTGTTTCAGAGAGGAATGACGCACACGGCTAGGGTGACAGCGCAATGCAAATGTTCCCCATACCGGGCTCCGTGTGTGTGTGTGTGTGTGTGTGTGTTGGGAGGGAGTGGATGGGGGAGGTTGGGGGGGGAGGTGGACGTTGCCACAAAAAAATGGATTGAGTGGAGTCATAAAACGCAAAAGAACAACAGGTCAATGAAAGTCCATGGAGGAGAGGCGGGTAAAGGGGAGGAGACCAGTGAGAGAGAGAGAGAGAGAGGGAGAGGGAGAGAGAGAGGGAGAGAGAGAGGGAGAGAGAGTACAGTACAACTATGTAAACCGTGGCTTCCCTTAAACCGCTCGTGCTGCATGACCTATTCCGAAAATTCCTAGAGAAGAAAAAAAAAGAAGAAAATGCGATCCCAGCTTTGCTCTGCTTCACATCTGTACCAAATCAAACACGGGGGTGAAGTAATGCTCGCCCCGGCTTATGTCTCTCTCCCTCTCCGACTCCTGTTTTATCTTAAAGAAGAGCAACCTTAAGCTGCTCCCCCTCTGCTGTAGGAGCCTTACCGAGGAAGGAGCCTTCGCTCGCTCCTCTCCTTTAGCCTTTCAGGAGGAGCTGTGTTTGAAAAGCGCCTTTGTAATAGTTTATGATAAACACAGATATGGTAGGTTCAGCTTGGTGGCAGGCCAGTAAACTGCTGGATGTGGGTGGGGGAGGTCGGGGAGCGGTAGAGGGAGGTCTGTTTAAGGCCATGTGATTCGATCAGCGTTGTTGACACGACAGTAGATTATCGGACAGGTGGAAGTTCAGAAGCCCATAGCTGACCCGCCCATAATTAGTGTTTGCTTACACTAAACACACCCGCCACATGGCGAGGAGGATTTGCATCCACTTCCTGATCCGTGGACATTGGCCTGCCTCTTTCACCAGCCTTTCTATTTGTATGAAAGGGGCAACAAAGAAAAAAAGGAAAGTGTTGCTCCATTTGATTCCATTGAGTCAGTCGCTGGGGGTTTGGAATCTACTTCTGTCTGAAGCGGAAGTATGGAAGCAATGAGCGCTAATAGGAACCAGAGGACATTCGTGTTGGCGAACACTGATCGGGGATTGAGTTCAGCACGTTCCTGTTCAGATTGTGTTGCATCTAATCTCCCTGCAAAGATGGGCAGGGGCCCAGGAATCTGACTGACACAAACAGACATCCCCCAGCCACCCAGCCTCCCAGCCACCCTGCTGGGTGCTGCGGAGGTCAGTTATAGGAGGCTCTGTCACGGCTCTCTCCGGGACACATGTTTTCTGCCTAGTTTCTCTCTGGCTGTGCTTGCCTGTTTCATCACACAAACTCAAAACAACTGACCCCACTGCTGATTGGCCGCATTCCCCCGGTTCTCAGCGGCAATTGGCCAGTCAGCCCAGCCAATATCTGTATCTCTCTCTCTCTCTCTCTCTCTCTCTCTCTCTGCCTTGGCTGTGCTCCAGGCCAGGGTGGTTTAGCATGAGGATTTCTCAGGGAAGGAATGCTGACATCGGGAGCACGTTACCAGGTGTGGCAGCAACAGCAAAGTCAGTTAACCAGAAACAAGGACTTTCTGACAGTTTGCGACGAGAAAGGGCAACAAGAATAGATACAGATAGTCGAGCCTGGAGTCAGACACACTGACTTTCTCTTTTGCAGACGTGTCTATATTTATCTTTCTATACTTGCAGTTGAGACGCTTTGCTTGACAATTCGCTCTGCAGAAAGTATTAAAAGGACATTTTACATTTACAGTGTTTAGCAGAACACATTATTTACTTACTCAAGACCCTTGCTGTGCTATCCCCCAATCACTGTGTGTACTAATGTAATATCACATGCTGGTGGGGGTATTTAACACCTAAGCGGTGCTCTCTGAGGCTTAACGGTGTGTTTGGGTGAGCAACTGTTTGCAGCCCGGGACAGAGAGTTGATCCGGTCTGGTGGAGACCCCGAGCTGTGTGTCATATACTGTACACTGCCAAATGAAACTCTCTGTAGTCGCTTGTAGATTTATGGTACCATCGGCTACCATCGGCCATCGGCCAGCTGGAAGAATGTCCTACCATACCGAATGCCCACATGCGCACACACGCACGCACATACACACGCTGCACAGACATACTTGGAGTAAAGTATGCAAGCATGCTTTTTTTTTTTCTTGGTGACTCCAGTTGTGTGTTTATAGAAGCACAGACGACTGGATTAAGCCGGTTCGGTGAAATTAAACAGCGGTATAGTCCCCCCCCCTCCCCGCCCCCATTTCTAGGCTAATGTACACATTCTGAGCTGTATCCAGAGAAATGACCCTGCCGCGACCCCATAACCTTGCCTTTAATTATTTGTTTGAAGACGCCATGCAGTTCCCATGCCGCTGAGGTACCCTCTGTGTGTGTGTGCATGGGTGAGTGTGTGTGTGTGCGTACGCGTGTGTACTCTTAACACTCAACAGAGACAGACCATAATAAGCTGGACCACCAGATGTAGATAGTAAAACGTGGCCGTTCGGTGGCTTGGAGTTATTTAAAAAAAATGTTATTAACTTATTCTTTAACTTATTCTTGTGTCCCCCTTGTGAGCCCGCGGCAACGAGCACGCCCGGCTGCGATCACAGACACATGGATTTCTGTACATTTGGCGGTTTGAGAAAACCGCTGTGGGTCTTAGCCTGGCTGTTATGCTGCACAATCCCTCTGTACCTAATCCCTCCACCCAACCACCCTTCCATCCATCCGTCCACCCATCCATCCACCCACCCATCCACCCATCCACCCATCCACCCACTCATCCATCCATCCACTCATCCATCCATCTGCAACCCTCATTGGTCAGCGGCGTCCACAACACACACCATTAGCAGCTCGTGTGAGGAAAACAGTGTTATCGGTCATGGCTCTGCTAATCTCAATTGGCTTTGCTCATCCTGATAAGGGGCCCCTCTGGGGGCACAGAGGTGTCCAGCGGTCAGCCCCCCGCCAACGCTGTCACCGTGGCAACTTGTTTAAGGAAACAAACACGTGTGTGTGTGTGTGTGTACACGCGCACTGTGGTGATTGGCCAATAGGGAATCAGACAAAAGCCAGGTTAATTGCCCAAGCAGTGTGCAGGGGGGATATTTAAGCATCCACATGCTTTCCTAAACTGTACCTTGTGAGCATTTGAATGACAACAACATAGCCCTGATGTTAAAAACATTTGCATTAACAATCATATTAATAACAAATGTAATTTATAATGCACTTTTCTTGACCCAAAGCCCTCGTTAAAACATGGTATGCAATCTCTTCGGTGATATTTTACACATCCCCAATGTTATGTTTTTTTATTATTATTATTATTATTATTATTATTATTTATTTGTATTTTTATGGTTATGTCCCAGTATAGGTAAGGGTGCATATGGTTATAATTCTGAGGAAGCGTCGTCTTGGGGGTCAGGATGGGAGAGGTCCTGGGGGATAGGTGGGAGGGGTTGGGGGCATGATAGTAGGAATGTTTTCTTGCTCAGCTGGTTTCCATGCTAGCAGTGTTCCTTTGCTGAATCAAGCATTCCCAAAATAGATGGTGTGTAATGTTTTGTTCTGTCGGGTCAGGGAGGTGGAATTCAACAGCACTTCACCCGATAATAACGTTTAATCTTAATTCCTGCTCTAAATCACCAATCACGCATTTCAAGCCCAACTCACTCCTTGTCTGTCCTTCATCCCCCTGGTGCACGTGGATGGATGGTCCCCTGGCTTACAGGGGACCGCTGCACCTCTGCCTATACATGTGCACTGTACGTGCACAATGTGCGTGCACTCTGGACGCCCCCTGGCAAAATGAGCGCGTCTCCCTCTCTCTTCCCTGTAGCCGCGCGTTTAGTACGTTTAACCGTGTCACTTTGAGCGAGGCAGATTACAGGCGTTTAAGTTCATTGGAGAAGGTAAGGGCAGGTATCGGGGCTTCATGGGGGATTAGGAGCCCAAATTGGTTCCAGTCCTGACTTCAATAATGACCAGTTCTTTAGCTGTGCAATGGTTGCCGTGCCCCCTGTACGTTTAAGGGGCTTTTTCTGTCTCTCTTGCTCCCTTTTTTTTTTTTTTCTTCTTTTAAACGTATTGAACCAGCAGTGCTGGATAGCTCTGCCGTGATTTGAAACCCCTCGCTAATATCAACCACATGTGGATACCTGTTGTGCAAACTCTGGGCTTTTTTAGTGTGTAAGAGAGAGGTGGGAGGGAGAATAAGACAGAGAACATGAAAGATAGGTGGAACTAACAAATGAAACAACAAACGAAATAAAGAAATTCATACAGAAACAACAAACAAGCGATCAAGCATGCTATAGCAGCTAGCTATCTAGCTGGGACGAAATGATCCAGCTTGTGTTTGACACGGCCCTATAGGCGCCCCCATTCATACTTAAAATGGTCGCCCCTGGCTCGCATTCACCTCCAAATGACCTCAGGCTCTACGGTGGACAGGCCACGGGAGCAGGGGCTGGTCGGCGATGCTTTGTGGAGCTGCACTTATTCGTTGCCGTGGCGGTGGTAAAACTTCAGACAGCCTAATTGATGGGCTCGCTGACATAACAATACCTCGTGAAAGCCATGCCTGGTCCTCATTTCTGACAACTGGAGCAGGGGAGCAGAACCCCCCTACAATGAAGCCAGAGTGGGGGTCCCTGGAGGAGGGGGGGGGGGTAGAGTGGTGGTGGGGGAAGGGGGGGGGGGGAGGGGGGGAGGGGGTTAATGAAAGGAACTGTTTGTGTGCATTGCCTAGCAAAGTTCAACTTAGTTTAAAATTCGAATGAGTGATAACTCTCTAGAAATAACATTTCTTGTTTAGGGGGGCTGGCAGGGTCAGGAGGCTACAGTTTAATGTGTGTGTGTGTGTGTGTGTGTGTGTGTGTGTGTGTGTGTGTGTGTGTGTGCGTGTGTGTGTGTGCGTGTTTGTTGGAAATGTAACTGTGTGAAAGTCAGAGAGCGATGTGCCACACTGGGCCAAGTCTGCATGCCCATGGCTGCAGTTAATACTTGAGGAATGTCTCCCCGATGTCCATGGCAACCAGAACGTAATCAAAAGCTTTATTAAACAAGAGTATGGGTGGTGGTGGTGGCGGGGGGTAGATCATAAGGAACATAAAATGTATCCCTCGCCCAGTTCCCAAGTCAGGTCACAATCGGCCCTTTTGTTTATGCTGTTTTTTGCTGTCCCAGACCCGGTGGTTAATGTCGCTATGAAGTCACGCAAAACTGTTTTGTCTTTGTGTCGGCTTGTGATGAATCTCCCTCCAACATGTGAATGCCTGGTGATTTAACGTTTGTTTTTCCTTTACCCACACCCCCCCCCCCCTTCTCTCTCTCTCTCTCTCTTTTTCTCCCTCTCTCCCAGGTTCATTAATGCCAGGAGAAGAATAGTACAACCAATGATTGATCAGTCAAATCGAGCAGGTAAAAGAAAAAACGGAATCCCAGCCTACAAACAACAAATCCTTCACTTGGCATGCACCCTGACTCCATACAATCCTAATCCCCCACCCACCATCCCAGTTTACCCATCTCTATTTTCTCAATGGGATGCTCTCGACGGCAGTGCAAGCCGTTTGCTGATTGACTCTAATTGGAGATTTCCTAATGTAAGTGCATTGGAGAACTACATTAGCGCTCTCTCTGCGAAGTACTAATTGGGCACAAGAGCAGTGCCAGAAATGCCCACAGCTATTTTTTGTTATCTCCGTTTTTAGGTGCTTTAAAAAAAAAAAAAAGTATATATACAGTATATATATATATATATATATATATATATATATGTATTTTTTTCTTCTTTTTTTCTTCAATTTCTTTTACTTCTCCATCCAATCCTCCCCCCCCCTCTCTGTCTCTCTCATTTCATTCCCTCAAGAATCACTGTGAATTTTGATGTTCTATTCAATTCAGCCCATTTCAAAATATTAACTCCCCTACTTAGCTCGTGATGGGTTATCTACAGCGATATTTCACTTTAACAGTTTCAATTAATGTATTCTCGGTCATGAAAAATGCCCTTAGGAGGGAGAATTAGTTTTATATGATGCATTGATCTCCGATGTTCTGATTTAGCCTATACCAAGAGAGGTGTGCATCGCATTGAAATTGATTATGGAAAGCCGCATATTGAAAATTGATAACACATTGATTTGCGGTCAGAACGGATGAAGCATTGAGTCATATATCTGCCAAAAAATGCCAAGCGATCCTGTATGTCTTTTGTAGTGCACAGATTAAGGCATTGCTAAAAATGAACCAAGCAATTTGTCTTCGAGAGGGAAAAGCCTTCTTTGGTTGATTACTTAGCTCTGTCTCTAGAAAGCCCCTACAAATTGGGGTGGAGATTGAGCAAATGAAGTTAAGCAGTTATAGAAATGAGATGCGCTCCCAAATGTAGGTGACTTCTGCACAATTATGCTTTTGCCAGGAATAATATTTGAGCGAGCAATCCTTCTTCTAACAATCTTTTCAAGGATGCTGTGACAAACAGCCCCCCGTAATCTTCATGATTTGCAGATTACCAAGGAAAAGATATAGTTATAGTCTGGGATATGCTGTTTGCTAGACTCTAAAGAGCATTAATTCATTATGTCTAATACACGCGATGCAATTAAACAAACTGATTGCTGCCGTAGATAAAATATCATTATGGGTCTACTGTGATCAGGTAATTTATCAGGTAAATTGTGTAATTTGCAGTGAATAAGCACTTACAGAGAGCAATAAGGTGCATTTGAATTGAGTTGAGAAATTGAGTATAACCCTATATTCACTCCCCAGCTCACAATGTACAGTATGTTGGTTGTGAGTCCTAAACAATATATTTCTAAGGCTGCTTTCAACCAAGTGCACCTTTATGCAAGCATTTCTATAATTAGATATATATATCAGTTTGCAATCTGATGGCGTGTTGCTTGGGGAATGGCCGGTGTTGACAGAGTTTCATCCTACCCGGTCTAACTGCATGCTTGGGCTTTTTGGCTATAGAGAACAATACCTCTTGTCTCTCGTCTAGTACAACCGCTAATGTGTGGACAGCATGTTTCTCTCCTTGCATGTACTGCCAGTACACGATATTCACATGTACTGCCAGTACATGATGCACGCACTTGTTTGCTTGACCCCCTCCTTCCCATCCCGCCCATCCAGCAGCATGCTCCATCAACACTAAAAAAACCTATGTCTAACAGTATGTTCGGGCTGGAGCTGCTGGGGACAATTTTCTGATTGTCTGGTGTGTCTTTCTCTTTTGGCCCCTGGGGGGGGGGGGGGGGGGGGGGGGGGGGGGGGGGGGGGGGGGGGGGGGGGGGGGGGGGGG
>JAODUE010000015.1:1323025-1337538 GCA_027564755.1 Amblyopsis hoosieri
TACGATATATATATATATATATACACACACGCATACATATACACACATATATATATATACACATATATACACACACATATATATATACACACACACACACATATATACACACACACACACACACACACACATACATACACATATATATATATATATATATATATATATACACATATTCAACCTTGGCCTCGGTGACTGTCCTCGTTTGCATAGGTGTGTGTGTGTGGGAAGGGGGCCTTCAGAGATGGACACAGGCAAAGGGCCAGAGAGAGCAGTGTGCTTACTCTGCAGTTTGTTTACATTGCTGAGGGTAATGTTAGCCCCCGGGGGAGAGCGGGGGTGGGAAAGGGGGGGGGGGGCTGACATGTAGGGGGAGGAGGGTCTCATCAATGTCCGACTTGACGGCCGGGCACTGTGGCGGCACCTGGACATGTGGGTGGTACATCAACACACACACACACGCACGCAACACACATATGCACATGCACGCACAACACACACGCGCACGCACGCAACGCATGCGCATTCACGCATGTAGCCACGCAATCACACTCAAGCACACACACACACACACACACACACACACGCTCGCTCAAGCACATGCGTACACGCACGTGCTTGAGCACACACAAACCACTAAAACCTCTCTGATATCAGTGGCCAAGCCAATACATTATTTACAGGGCCTAACAGTAAACAGGGGAGGAGACAGATATAACCGAAGCTTCGGCTAGCACTGTGTCACCAGTCCACAGTGAGAACGCTGTGTGGTGATGGTGCTGGGGGTCTGGGAGCCTGCAGGGGGCTCTTAAAAGGTGGAATCAGCGATCGCAAGCTAATACACTTTTTTTTTAACAAATATCCCCTCTTGGCCCACTGGCTGTACGCTCTGTGTGCACGCTGAAAAGATAGCCTGGTGTTTCTACACAGCCCTGGCTCTTAATATGAACACAAACGTGGTGCAGACCGCACCGCACAGTACTATCCCAACCTTGGGAATGCGTGGGGGCGGAGCTTCTGAGGAAGCAGCCTATGGCATTGAAGGAGGAGGTGTTTTCGTATTGATCGAGTTCAGATATCGACAATCCTTCTCCAGCATCACTGTCTCCACCTTTAAAAGACAGGCCCTACCGCAGAAGGGCATTAGCACCCACCTAAAGGTCTATATCGCCCAATGTTTGCTCCCCTGATCTGGGAAACAAATCACATTTCATTGTCGTTTAAAAAAAAAAAAACGTGTTAGGCAAACAAAACAATGATCCCGGCACAGGAATCTCTCAAGGCTTGTGTGTGTGTGTGTGTGTGTGCGTGCGTGTGCACGTTGGTGTGTGTGTGTGAGAGGATTGGTGTTTATTAGTCCCAGGCCTGACTGTCCTTTCAAAAAGCCAGCGTCCATGTGGGTTTGTGTGCACACCAGGAGAAGGATTGATAGGGAGAGGGAGAGGGAGAGAGAGAGAGAGACTACTAGCAGCTCAGTGACGAGTGGAGCCAGCGAAACTAATTAGGCAAAGGATCAGTAAATACTGGCCTACATGTAATGAAAGACTCAAGAGTGGGGGGACACTGAGGGGTCAGGAAGACCCACACCAAACAGTGGTCCTTGGGCAATGTGGTATTGATTTTCACCCGCTCTGGGATGGAGCTGGAGGAAGGGGGGTGGCCAGGCCATAGAGTCTGAGGGTCTCTCGCTATGAAACTTGACAGTTCAACCACTTTGGAGTCAGAGAAGACAAAATGAGCAGGATCAACCCCCCCAATGGCACAATACGTTCATGGGATAGAGCGGGGGTTCCCAAACTTCTCAGCTTGCGACCCCCAAAATAACAGTGCTAAAGACTTGTGACCCCCGCTATTCCCAGAGGTAGAGGAATAACAGCCAGAATATTATTTGATAGTATTTAAATATAGGCTAGGAGCAGAATACGTCAAAGTAATATATAAACTGTACTACTACTAACAATTATGGCTAACATATGCAATTTCTAATCATTTTAAAATGTTATTTTATTTCTGAAAATCATCATGTGACCTCCTCCTCTGTGTCTCGCGACCCCCCCGGGGAAGCCCGACCCTCACTTTGAGACCCACTGGGATAGAGGAGGGGAGGAGGGAAGGGGGTGGCGGATACAGATATGCGTAGCCGCATTCCCGATAAGCCTCGGAAGATAAGGGTTAAAACCTGGGACCTTTGGTTTACACATATCCACAGCTACAGAATCAATGCATGCAAATAGGTAAATGTTATATTTCCTTGCTCCATTAGGCTCCCTGCTGAGAGGAAAATAGCCTTATGGTTACCTCCTCAATTGTGTTATAGCCTCCGTAACCTCACTCAAGCCCAACTACACTGAAATCTGTAAACTGGGAAGGTGATGACTTCATATCTTCATATCGTACTCTGTACTCTGGTAGTACTACGGCTTTGTTGTTGTGAGCGGTGTTCGCCACTTTGTTTGTGTTCCTATTTACAGAGCCAGGGCTGTGTAGAAGTATCGGATTCTTTTGTTCAACATGCACAGAGACCGGTAAGCTATAATATTTAGATTTAGATTTAGATATTTGTCGAATTTGACAAAAAGTTTAATAGCTTACAATTAGCTTGCAATAGCTGACTGTACCTTTAAAGTGTAACTGCACCCTAAAATGTGTTTTTTGAGCTGAAAATAAAGTAATTTTGTTTTTTTATAAAAATCTACATTTTATGGGCTGAAAACAGAACTGCACGTCATATCCGTTAAAAATCACCCCAGAGCCTGACTGGTTTTCATCGGTACACTCAGTACGCTCATTCATCATCAAATTAAAATGTTAACGTTAGTGTTAACGGCCCTCTCAGCCCCTCCCCTCCCCTCACTCAGCTCCTTGACGCATTTTTCAAAGCTGTAGTGGGTGGAGTCAGGCTCAGCGCTGGGGTGCAGTCACACTTGTAGCCCCTCTTCCAGGTCAGATACAGGAGGATGAGTGAGAGGGAGTTGGGTGGGAGTGTGGGGGTGTGATGGAGGGGGGAAGGGTTGGGGGTTGGTCCTCCGGGTGACGGCCCGGCCATTATCCCTCCACGAGGCCACCGATGCACAGACAGACACGCAGATTTTGGAGTTCCTTCGCCGCTGTCACTCACTGTGTGAAGGCCAGTCACCTCCAGCAACTCTCCCTCCCGCTCGTCCCTAAACACTTAAAATCCCCTTGTGCTCCTCCTCTCAGACAGCCTCATTGCTCTGTCAGGGAGCCAAAGGGGACTCCATTAGCCCGGCCTGGCCCAAAGCCCCCTGACCCAACACGCACGCACGCACACACGCACACACGCACACACGCACACACGCACACACACACACACACACACACACACACACACACACACACACGCACGCGCACCGAGGCTGACGTGCGTGGCTAAGGCTGTCCACGTCAAATTAGAGTGGCCCCTATTGTCCCTATTAGGGCTTGGGAAGACGCCATCATGACAAATGCTACGGGGTCCCTCACTTGTCAGGAGTTGTCACGGCGATGCGCAGTGTGGACACACATGGCTGACAGGTAATCTTAATGTCTTCAATTAGCCCAATTAGGGCTGTCATAAACAATTCCCTAAGTGCTCGACCAACACAAACAGATAAATGGACACGGACAGGCGACTCGGGCGGGCGGGCACGCACGCACGCACACACACACACACACACACACACACACACACACACACACACTGAAGGTTCTGGGGGTCTGGGTGGGCGTTAATGAGAAGCGTAATGGGTATATCAGCTAGAAGGGTTGACTTGTCTTCTGTGTCCAATGCGGGGGGGGGTGTGCCCTGCTCTCCACACCAACCCCAAGCCCAGCCGGGTCTCAGCCGTGCGCTGCTGTTACCTGGTCACTTCAAATTGTACCATCTCCTTTCATTAGCGCCTCGCCGGCTGAGAATCCGGAGGGCTGTGACAAAATTCATTTGCGGCAAGCGGAAGCAGATTGCCTGAAGCAGGCGCTATAAGAGATATAAAACTCTCTCTCCTCTCCCTATGTGGAAGAGATTCCTTTCTCTTCACATTTCGTCCTTCTCCACTGGGTGGCAAATGGGTAATGACACAAAGGTGCCTTGGACATAAACCAAAAGGGCGGGGGGGACAAGGAAAAGTAGAAATCCACCCGGCGCACACTTGGCAGTGATTACCAAGCCGTAGCCAAATCTAAATATTTTTCCGGTCGTGACTAAACAGGCCAACACCTCGCTACGCGATGGAGGATGTGCGATAGCCGTCACTGTTTGATTTGGTGTCTCCTTTATGCTTATCTTATCGCGGGTACAACGGCAACACCCGTGCCACATCAGCCCCTTTTGTCCTTTAACTGCTTTTTAATACGTGTATTTGCATTTGCTATCGCAATGTTTTTTTTCCTTTACAGTTACAAAGGCCACGATTCACAAACGAGCGACTGAGAGTTGACGTGGTCTACCGCTTTAAACAGAGATTCCTCTGTTAGCACGCACAAGATCCAAGCAAGGTCAGCATCAATATTTGAACAAGAATCTTTAACACCACCACTGCCTTGATCTTACGTGCAGAGGCCCCCGGATAAAGCAACGCAACCTGGCACTTCTCAATAGTTTCTGACTTGTGCAATACGTTCCAAGCATTGAGGGCAACGCCGGGCAACGGCAGGGGGAAAAACAAACGCAAAGGTGAGGTAGGGGAATTCTCTTTAAACCAAAGGGAATCTCCCCACAACAGGCAAATCCCCGGGGCAGGTGTTCACAAAAGAAGTCAAATTGGGAGAACTCAAATGCTATCATGAGCATAGCATTGAGCCCCCTGATCGGAACCCTCGACCGACGAGTGAAAGAAAGAAATAAAATAATAATAATAAAAAAAAGTTTAACTGTCACAGGAGAGCAGTAATAGGAAATTGCTCTTAGCAACTATTTGTTCAAGGACCAGATTTCTCTTTCTCTCTAATTTTTTTTCTTCTTCGTCTTTATGCCAACACCGACGAGCCCCCGTTGGAAAACAGGGTAGGTCCCCCTAATGAGTAATCTATTTCAAAGCAGTCATGTCTGGGCATGACAGTTTACTGAGAGCCTTGAAGAACTGGTAATTACCAGTGTTACGGGGCAATTAATGCATATTACACTGCGGCACGAGTGCCGGCGACTGTCAAGCGCCCCAATAAAAATGAGCACTCTTCAGCTAAAAGGGTGACATTAATTGGGCCCTTAATGACTATGCAGAGGAACCAAGCCAAATAGGAACAAAACAGGAGACTCACTCTGACTCCGGGAGAGGGCTGGAAATTGGACTAAAAATGAGATTAATTGCTGTTTAGAAAAAAAGAAAAGAGGACGAAAAGAGGGAGAAATGAAGGGAAAAATGTGGATGAGGGGGAAGGTGGGGAGAAATAGGTTTGAATTATAGGGTGCAGAGTGCAAGCGGTGCTCATCGAGATGACAATTCTATTAATTATTTGATATTTTCTGTACATTCTGTACTGTCTGTGTGTGTGTGTGTGTGTGCGTGTTTGGGGGGGGGGAAGACTCTCTCTTGGGTTTGATCGTTTGGACACTGAGAACAGCTGGGGATGATATGAGTAGGACCCACACATTTGTCTTTCCTTAAGCGCGCACAACACATACAGCATGTGCCGACAGCAAGTCGAAAGGAGCCGTATATTTAGCTACGATGAATCCTAAAGAGATCGGCTGACAAATTACATTTCCCCTTACGACGCGAAGAAAAAATGTCACATTAACCGGCAAAGTATTCGGAAATTTCTCCTTTCCTTTCCCTCGTTTCTGTGAGCCCAAAGGCCCGAACTACGGATAAAAGAAGACCAAAAAGAAACATTAAGCAAGTTTTTAATCTGAAGTAAATCTGCCAAATTGCAGGCCGCACGCCCCCAGATATGTTTGTTTAGAAGGCAATCAAGCATGTGGCCAGCAAATAAAGTAATTCCATTAATGTTGCTAAAGCCAGGCGTGTAATGAACAGTACCTGAATATGCAAGCCCTAACAAATGTACTAATATATATGCATCATTCTGCATGCAAAACAGGCCTTCATTTCTATGCATTTTTTATTCTGGATTTCCTTGCTATTTAAATATGCAGTTAGAAATAGTCCACTGCTGCCTCCTGTGCTGTCATGCCGCATACTCACACTGTCATTGGTCCTGATAGAACTCTTCCTCTTCAAAGGGGGCTTTGCAACCAAGAGGAGAACGAGCAAATATTTGAATTGCAAAAACACATCATCTTCCAACGCGAGAAGAAATTCAAGACAACTTTTTGGAGTTGAAGACCCCCCCCCGCTAACCCTCAACAAGCTAACCCCTTTGCATGTAGTTTGAAAAAAGTCAATGTATTCAGCATAAGCACTCGCCTCGCTAATTTAGCATATCCGAATTTGTGTAATGGGATGTGACACATTTTAGAGGGGATCGAGGTGGGGGGAAGGACTATAATTTGAGGAGAGAACCATAAAAATGTTTAAAGCTAGTCTTATGTTTAAAAGAAATCCACCCGCACAAATCCAGGTTCCCAGACGACCTGCCACATGTTTGATTACCAACTGAAGTGTAATTACTTAAGCTATCGTCTGAAGGTTTGAAACAGCTACGCTATACTAGATGTCTCAGTAAAACCAACAAGAACATTACAATTTCCACAGATACCCTTCTCTTCTCTTTAGACCTAGCCATTTCATAACCATTCAAATGACAGCTTCCAACTTCTGCAGAAGTTAAAAGTAAGGGGGGGATGCAATATATATCTTAAATGCCAAATCAATATTATGACTCATTCAATATTTGAAAGTCAGATTTGCTATTTTGATGCCAGGGTAAATACAACATGTGAGCCAACCATTACATGTCTTGCAAGGAGAGCCATGAACAACATTAACATCAAAAGATATACTCGTCCTCAGACGTCTGAAAAAACAGGTAGAGTAAAATAATGTGTCCTGTTTGTGATGCATTTACCACAGATAGAGAGCTACTTTAAACTTATAATTACATCAAACATGCAGCAGAAAACTGGACAATTCTAAGTATAATTTCCATATGCTATCAAATAAAATTACTTTCTATAAATGTTATTACCTTTTTTATAGCCAGTCCCTTATTATTATTTTCAAGTATTACAAATCTATAACATCAGTTAAATACTGAATACAGCAAAGATGATTGAACACAAACTCTCTTCACTTCCCCTCAATTTCAAATCATTTTGGAATACGGTTCCCATAAAAGTCAACCAGTAATCCCAGTCATGTGTAAACACACTGTTGGCATTATAGCAGACAACCTCGCAATACCCTCCACAGCGAACCCCCCCTACAGCTCAAAACCAGTGCGTGTGTGTGTGTAGACAACCTGGAGACAGGTCTGAGCAGAAATCAGACCTGGATGATGGATAGCTTTACTGCACAATGACCTCTGTCACAGGGTTCCTTGCCTAAATCAATAGCGGCGATAAGGGTTGCTCGGTGCGCCTACAATGCTCACCTTGGTATGTTCTGCAGCAGACGTTATCTGTGGCAGGAGGAAGTACGAGCAATAACTAAAGACATGCCACGACAGAACCACTAATCCCAACTTGTCAAACACAATTTACAATGTATACCGCCCCCCCCTCTCCTCTACTGCTGTTAAAACAGTAATTACGAGGTCCAAAAAGATATGGAGACTGTTTGTTTGGAAGCATGGTGCGTTCGAGGGCTTGGAGGAAATGCTGCGTGCATAGCTTTGGACCAAAGCATAGTTTTGGCAGTCAGTCTGTTGAGAGATGGACCCTGGAACTGAGGGTTGGACTTGACCTAGACCTGCTCCCCACCACACGCATGCACACTATGACTAGGGCACTCGAGTCCATCTGGGACAAGACGGGGGCGGTGGCAGTGATACATGCAGAACGGGGTTGGAGGTGGAAGTTGAGAAGGAGGACGACAGGAAATAGAGTCACTTACACCACGTCGCATGCTAAGACCATGTGATCGTTTTTCGGACTTTGCTTCGTCAGTGAGTGTGTGAGAGGGAAAAAGCAAAGCGAAGCGGGGTAAGTGAGTGAGTACAACTTTTCTGGCCATCAAAATGTAGAAAGAGACTTAACATGACATCAAACGCTGCAATTAGCTGACCCCTTTCTCCTGGAGTCAACGCTTTGAGAAGCCTCGCTTCTAAACTCCTGATTAAAATAGGTTTGCGTTCTCATTGGAAACGACAGTTGACAAGGTTAGCAATATTTCAGCTAACTGCAAAAACATTCCCGCGGCCATGATCGTTTTTTTCCATCACTCTGCAGGGGCGCAGGTAACCCCAGAGCGAGTTTCCCATGAACTCAGGCGCTGCGTCTGAAAACAAACCCGGCCCTCAAGAAAAAAAAGAAGAAAAAAAAAAAAAAAGGACTGGTTTAAAGTTTTACTCAAGCGTGTTTAGTTTCAGCAGGCCAGCTGAAGAAAAATGTTTCATGATCATTATTCAGAGAATTTATCCCCTTTCTAATTCAAACCACAATGATTACTCAAAACCGTAACAGAAGTCTCCATCCCCCTCCCCACTAACCACAAGCTGGGCACTTTGCGCGGACCTCACGGGGGCTGAAAACTGTCGGCAACTCAAGGGATAAAGTTCTTCAAACTGCTAAACCCCCTCATCGCCAAATTAGAAGACGTGTAGCCCACCAGCCTTTCCACTGGAAATGCAATCAAGAAACGTAGTTCTCAAAATACGATTAAATATAATGGTAACGGACAGTAGATACACAGTAGGTGTGTTTGCAGAAAGGTCCAATGTCGTCACAGTGAACTTTGACGGGATTATAATATGGCCTCTGTTTTGGAGAAAACGTAAAATAAAACAGAAGTTCGGTTCTGTCAAAACAACGGGAAGATACGTCATGACTAAGGATCCGACATGGACGGGGCCGGCCTCCTCTGAAGTTAATGGTTTTCACATCCACTCCCGCCAGAGGAGAAGGGAATGTGAAGTGTCGGGCTGGACAGCGAGCCAACTCGTGCCTTAGCCGCAGCTGTGCACCAAACAGAAGTGGCACTTCGTATCAGAGGCCTTCCACCAGACAGCTCTATCCGTCCCTCGCCCCCCTAACCCCTGTGACACAAAGACAGCCATAATAAAAAGAATATACGAGCGGCCATTTAAAACACGCAGCCGTCATCGGACAGACATATTCTGGGGCCGAACATGGGGGGGGGTTGGGGGGGGGGGGGGTGAGATTCACGGCGTGGTACATGCCAGCTGATGGAGATATCTCTCAAAATGAGAAAATGCATTTCCCTGACGTCTCCACGGTTACCATTCAAAAGGAGGACGGCTGAAGAACCCAAACTCCAAGTTTATGTTTCACAAAAAATGTCTGCCCCCGTTATCTTGCATCAGTCAGAGAGAGAGGACGGTGTATCGTCCGTTTCAACTTCCCGCCTACGATGAAACATCACATCGATAGTGGGCAGAACTGGAATGCAGATCATACCATTACCATGTTAACCCTTAGAAGTCATGTCTGTATCATACATCTTTCGAAATATGAGAGAAAAATAGCTAATGGTTAGCAATTTAGCATTTGAATGCGCTTGATTCAGTCCATCGGGAGGTGTTTCAGATGGGAGGCAGCGTGATTATTTTAGTTTTTTATCATAATTTTATCATTCATATCGGTACATTCACTGAGAAACAAACATGTTGACCTAATACATTTTGTACATTAGCTCTTAGGATTAATGAGCAAAAGCAAAAGGTCAACAGTTGGACACAGGCCCCTCATGTGTCTTTGATTACACACTCCCACTGAGAAAGAGGCAGGCCGAGATGTTTAAGCTATCATGCAATCAGACCGCCAAGAGACGTGAAACTCAAACCAGAGACAGGAGAGGAGGGCTGCCGGTGGAACACAAATGGAGGAAGAGGCTCTCGACTAAGCTCTCCGACAAATGCCAGGCGAGTGAGGGAATACTCGGATATGCTTGTATCTCTTTCAGCTTGTCTGGCAGCTGTGCGTTCTCATGAAATAATGCTGGCACATGAAGCGAGGCTCATGAAATATAATGCATCTTTATCTAGTATTTAAAAATCACTGCTCCACGGGCTGTAGTCAAAACGTCAATTACCGGGCACAAGCAAATAGAAATCTTACATAATGTAAAACCATAAACCCTTCTAGCAGATAAATTAGTTGGAAAATCATGAAAAAAAAAAAAAAAAAAAAGATAAAATATAAAATATATAATAATAATAATAATAACTAAATAAAAACTGTAAAAACAGGGCATGTTAATGTGTATGCATGTACTGTTAGTTTTTATGAAGTGACCAGCAAAGCAAGTAAAAGAAAAAACATTTGGCAGTAATTCACCCTCTCAGATTACAATATGAAAAGCTTGTCTGAGGCATTAATCCCCAAAAGCCTTTTATCATGATCTTTCTGCAGTGAACGAAGAAGATCAGTGAACCCAGAAGATCACACCGTTTCAGCAGGACGGCACAACAGGGATCTCAGTGTCTGTACTGCTAAACAGGTGAAGTGTGTATGCACGTGTGTGTGTGTGTGTGTAAATCACTTACGACATCAGCTAGCATCCTAGCATCTTCAGCTAGCATCCTCAGATAGCATATTTTGCTAGGATCCCCAGCTAGCATATTCTGCTAGAATCCGCAGCTAGCATCCTCAGCTAGCATCCTCAGCTAGCATCCTCTGCTAGGATCCTCAGCTAGCATCCTCAGCTAGCATATTCTGCTAGCATCCTCAACTAGCATCCTCAGTTAGCATCCTATGCTAGCATCCTCAGCTAGTATCTTCAGATAGCATCCTCAGCTATCATACTGCTAGCATCCTCAGCTAGCATATTCAGATAGCATCCTCAGCTACTGTAGCATATTTAGCTAGTATCCTCAGCTAGCATCCTCAGCTAGCATATTCTGCTAGCATCCTCAGCTAGCATCTT
Source organism: Amblyopsis hoosieri (assembly GCA_027564755.1). Classification (NCBI taxonomy): domain Eukaryota; kingdom Metazoa; phylum Chordata; class Actinopteri; order Percopsiformes; family Amblyopsidae; genus Amblyopsis; species Amblyopsis hoosieri. The sequence continues at coordinate 1,333,969 of JAODUE010000015.1, forward strand.
CAGATAGCATCCTCAGCTAGCATATACTGCTAGTATCCTCAGCTAGCATCCTCAGCTATCTCTGCATTTTCTCCATGTTTACCAGCAACCATACTACAGCTAGGTATAATCGGCGACTGTAAGCTTATACACTTTTTGTCAAATTATCAAATATCAACGCAAATAAAAAATATATAATTATGGTGTTTCACTGACCTGGCTCTGTAAAAAATAACAGAAACAATGGGGTGCAGACCGCACCACGCAACGATATATCCTAGCCTTGGCAAGGCATTTCCAATGTGTGGTAGCAGGGCTTCTGAGGCACTTACGGCATTTTGTTTTAACCAAGTTCAAATATCAAGAAGCTTTCTCCACAATTACCTTTTAAGGCTTTTATGGGATTAGAGGAATATCTGAGAGAAGTCAGGCTGCAGGAAGGAGTCTGCAAATCTAAATGTGGTGCTGAAATCATTGTAAAAGAGGAAAGAACAAAAAAAAAAATGAGCGAGAAAGGCAGGAAAAGGGACAAGGTTATGCGAAGGACAGCTGGCCTATAAAAAGCCTACCACTGAGGTTATCTATAAAGAACCACTTATCACTAGCACACAGCTCCACATGGAGACTGATGGACCTCCGCACACCGAGAGTACCAGCACCCTATCTGGTACACACAGGGCTGCCCATTTTAAACACAAGGACAACAACAAAAATAAAAGTGACACATTGTTTCCATGGCTGTAATTTTGTAAATTCATTATGTTTTTTTTTTTCTTCGTCTGAATTTACAACACAGGTTCATTACTGCCAGGCATCACGTGACCCAGAAAACATTCTGTTCAGCACTAAAGGCCCCTGCATACTACCAAATGTGTGGCCTCATGTGATCGCTGTTCCAAGCATACTTCACGCGGACGCGTCTTGCTATTTCTCTATATAAAAAAAGTGCTTTGAAATTAGCGATAATTTAAACTACTTTGTACGTGCACACATTGTTCCCCGTGAACAATATTGGTGTAACTAAGAGATTCGCTGAAAAGAAATAAAAAAATGTATATGCCTAGAACACTCAATTGTGAGTTTAGTAGGACATCCATTGCCGGCCTGTAGTGGGCTTCAGTCTGTCGCACATGCGCGGAGGTGAGCGGACTGTATGCGTGCCGATATTTACGTCACGTGCACAGTCCGCGGTCCTCCGCGGTCCTCCGCTTTCCGCAGTCGCAGAAAGTATGCCGGGGCCTTTAAGATGATCTGAACACCACTAGCTGCGCTGACAAGCTTAAGCTCAATTACTATAATTTGATGCAAATATGCTACCAACATGGGACGATAGGAAGGAACACATCTGCTTTGACACCATAGATACACCTTCAATACTGTGTTAATGCCATAACCGAGATCCATAAATCCCCAAAATATCTGGGGGGAAGGGGGGGAGGGAGACTAGCTCTCCCCAAAAAGAAGCTCAATGCTTGCCATGTCATGAAGCCAGCACAACCAGAACTAAAATATGCAATCCATTTGAATGAGGGCAAAATAAAAACCCTCTGCATGCACGCTCAAAGCTTTTCCTTAAAACGAAATGTCATGGTCATGTCGTATAGAGGAACAAAAGCCCAGATTGTTTCTGTTCATATGGGTATATACTGTATTAGCCGCAAAGCAGGGTTTTGGCATGGACTGCAGACACAGTTTTATTTGGCTTTTAAAAAATATGTACATTTTTTATCCTGCGATAGGCTACGAGTCTCAAGGTCCAATGCTTTCCTTCAGGATGACATTACAGGGGATCATTTGGAAACTTTTGGCCTCCATCTTACCCCTTTTCTGAGAGGTTTAGACACAATTAAGCACTTTAATATGACTGGTTTTAAAATGCTCTTAAAGCAGTTGTGGAAACACATTAAATTAAAGAAATACAAAAACAAGAAAAAAAAAAAACATTGTTAACTGATGGTCCTTAAAAAACATTGAATATTTGTGCCATCAATTTACTTCTTCTGATGTTCAGTATGTGTGTGTGTGTGTGCGTGTGTGTGGTGCACACGTGTTAAGATCAAAGCTCCTTCAAAATTCCCTTTGGCCTGCTCCACGACAATGGCTCTGACAGCAAGCTGAAAAGGAAAAGGCTCCATATGACAACAACCGCCCTTGTAATTATCAGCCTCTCTTCAGTCATATCGCACTAACTTTGCATAGCGGCAGACGTGTCTGACAGTATTATGTGAACACACACACAGTGTTGACCTGCAGTGTGAAGTGCTCCATCTGTTTGTCACAGGGGTGATCTTTACGTCAGGGAAACAACATGGCGGCGCGTGTGCAGTTGCCTTGTGTCTAACGAGGGGCCCCGATTGTCTTCAGTGGGGTGGGGAGGAAGGGGTGGGTCAGGGGCCCGACCGAGCGCATACTCGACTAAAAACACTCCGGCCGTCACATCTCTGCTGCTAGATTTAGTTTTACAGAGAGCCATTACAGTCCGGGCCAACACACCGCGCTCTGCCCCTTCAGACAGGGAGGGGCAGGGCCGCGAGTGATGACAAATGTGGCCGACTTCTTCCTGAAATGTTAACCTGGAGGGTCAACACAGTGGACAGAGGAGCAAAACGAGATATAGTACTGTGTAGGGATGTGTGCGATTAGTCGGTTAAACGGGACCATCGCTAGCCTGCACCATAAATACTAGTCAGCTAAACTAATGATTTTATTGTTTTTATTTTTTGAAAGCAGTGGCTCAGTCAGTCTCCCCTGCCTTCACAGCCTGCACATGAAACACGCAAAACAATCTGTTGACGCTGCGAGTGGAGCTGGTAGCGCTTGACTTTACATGCGTTCCTGGTTCCTAGTAGCGAGGGAGCGGGGACAAGACGACTCAGTGTTGAAATCTGCAGCGTCATGGAGTATCCAAACGAAACAGAATAACAAACGAATCTGGATTCACAACCTCTCTGCTTTCGATTTAACCTCACAGTACAACTGCATTTACTATCGTTAAAAATGAAAAGTTCCTGACCATTTGCTAGGCTAAACTAGCTACGGTATGGAAGTACACTAAACTATAATTAGCTAACGCTTTTTAGCACAGCCAGTGCAGCATACAGATATAGTCATAAAGAATCAATATAAAGTGAGAGTTTCATAACGCTCTCCTCTCGCCGCCTGTGAATAACGGAGCTGTATCGGCACTCTGCCACTGTTGTACCGTAAGATGCGGTAACTGTTCATTTTCCAGAATCGGTCATATTATTATTATTTGTATAAATGAGGACAATGGGAAAGCTAAAACGTGATCTCCTCCACCCACTGAGACAAAACAGCCGATTGACAAGTGCAGGTAGAGAGAGACCTGTAAACCTGTACTCTGCTGACAATGTTTAGCCTGATTGAAATCAATTTGGACGGTTTTCTGAGTGTTTTGGTATTTTTAGACTAGTCGACTAGTCTAAATTGTAATTTTCGTTTTAACCGACAGGGAAATTAGTTGTTAGGAACATCCCTAGTACTGCGTGTGTGTGTGTGTGTGTGTGGAGGGGGGGGGGCTGGTGACATAGCAAAGGCAGGTCTTGGGGTTGGGGGGGGGGGGTCAGAGCC
>JAODUE010000015.1:1337638-1348670 GCA_027564755.1 Amblyopsis hoosieri
TATATATATATATATTTATTTATATATATATATTTTTTTAAACTGATGGACACATCCATTAAAAAGGAATACATTATGCAATATCTCACATCGAACAGTTTTTAATTTGATGTCACAGCATTCAGACGGCCTCAGATAAGACCGGAGCAGAATTATCGTGCATATTTCAGCTGTAAAACCTACCTAACATACATTACTGGGAATAATTGGCAAAGAAACTTCTGAAATCTTGAGATGCCAAGATGGCAGCTGTGTCAACTAATGCAGAGCGCTACCTAAATCAGTCCCATCGCCAGTAAGCCAGTGTGTCAGCCAGCAAATTGGTTATAATGTACAGTGGTCTGGTCAGACTAATTACCGCTTTGCTTCAAATGTTTGTATTGAAGTGTTGAAACAAAAGACAAATAGAAAATCTATTTGATATGATCCGAAACCTGCACTTTTAGAACATGGGGAATGTGTTACTGATTATTAGAGGACCTACGTTATCCAGAGTGCATGATTTGTGCTTTTCCAAGTTTTTGTTCAAGAGAACAAAAAGACCCAGGCAAAACACAGCGTGTGCAAGTATCCGTGTCAAGACGAATTTCCAACTGGTCAAGCCAGATGATGTATAATAGCAAACTCAAAAGTCTTAACCCCCATTTGGTACGAGGAAGAAATGAGCCATGTTGTCCCATTATATTGCTATAAATCATTTTTTGGTAGATGGCTGACAGCTTTTTATCAGATCTAACCTTTCCAAGCCTCCATTAGGAGTGCTAACATTTTCAACTCTGACACATTTGCAGTTTACAAATCTCACAGCTGATTAACTTTGGAAAGGGGCAAGCTGGCGGCTTCAGTTTTCCACAGAAGCCGTCCATCCTCTTAGCTGGGAGTGAATGAATGGTGGGGGAAGGGAAAGGCACGGCACCTGAATATAATCATTTAACTCAATGTTTATCCCTTTAATTTCTTCTATTGCAGTACGAGGTGGTCTTAGTACAGATTTGTTTATGCTGCAGTTATGCACACTTGCTGAGTTACATCATAATATGACAAATTAATAAGGTAAACTCTATGACAGACAAAGTACTGTAGTCAAATATTCACATATGACAACAGGCTGGAAAATTGGGATATAATATATATTGTGTCATCCATTGAGATAACTTATATTAATACACATTTTTACGTCCATATTTATGGTTGGTGTTGGTGACTGTTTTACACTTGTTGAAGACAACATCAATTCCCTAACTAGTGATCTGTAAAGATACACAAAGCTTACACACACATTGTGTTGTGATTGTTTGCCTACCGTATTTTTGTGTACAATAGTCATTATTTGGATTATGACATTTCAAAAGTATAAAAACAATATTGAACGCCAGTCAGAATCAAGCTAGATCGTAACCACAGTACAAAGTAAGCTTCATTCGTTCCTTATTAGACAAATTCCAGAGCAGATCATTGGCTGTTACACAGATTGCTTTGGGGGCACCTTTGCCAACCATAATTGATTTAAGTACATCCGATCAGGGCGGGATGAGGTTGAGAGCTGTGCAACGCCAGGGCCCATATTTCATTACATGCTGTGTTTAACCTTACCCACTCCTCCTAAAACACACAAGAGGCTCGTTATGTGTTTAATATTCACCAGCAGGTGAATAATTTTTATGCAACTCTGATAGTTGGGCGAGATGGATAACTCAATTATCTGAACATCCGTCAGAGCAGGGGGCTCGGCGGCTCTGGAACGACACCAGCTGAGATTGATGGGTTGGGAGGCGGCGGCGGTAGCTGCCTCGCCATCTCATCCAGGCACTGGGCCTGAACGCGCCGCTTGATTCTGCACAAGACCGTTTTTCTCTCCTCCTCTCTCCCTTTTTTATTTTTTTATTTTGCTCCTCCGCGGAGCCTTGTAGGTGAAGCGTCATTACCCCTCACTCCTCTGAAGAGGGGTTTGTTATGAGGCTAGTGTGTTGGCAAGACTATTGTTTGGATGATAAATGCAGTTGGTGAGGGCTTCGGAGGGAAAATTAGTTATGTAGCGGTAGCCCCCCACCCCTGTTTTCCATAGAAACATGTCACCATTGCTCACTTTGTGAAGGCCTGGGGGGCAAACTGAGAACAATTAGCGCATGCTATGGGTGCAGCAGTTTGGTTAAAGCAAGAAGGGGGCAATTGATGAAAAATAAGCAAAAATCACTGTGAACTTCAATCAAGGGAAATGAAAGAGTAATTACAAATGGCTGCTGTGTCGTTTCAAGGTCAGCCTATTAAAAGGGGAAGCCAAAGAGGTTGAGTGGAGCGGCAAAATCTGTCATTGAGGAATAGGGGATGGAAGACGCACGCTGCCCTTGAGCACGGCAGGACCCTCCTCGTGAAACGATGCCCCTGATGAGAAGTGAAAGGAGAATGACGTCACCCCATCAGTCTGACGCTTCTTCCATGCGTTGTCTGCGACTAAAAACAAAGCAATGACCCCGAGTTCAACATTAGACACACGCGCACGCACGCACGCACGCACGCACGCTCACGCACATCTCAGGCAGCACAAGCATCTCACAAGCTACAATGCATCAGGCCCATCAGCACAATGACAGAAAGATGGAGCACATTTTAAAATGTCAGCAGTAAATGTCAATTAAAAATTACAAGGCCGGTGCTGGAAAAGGTGGGGTCTAAAGGGACTGACATGTATTTTCTTGTTTTTTTGACATGCCAGCGTTTATCTGACCGGGCCTTTGGCTGACAAGATGGGATCTAGGCTGTCAGTTCCTTAACACACTTTGACAATGCTGCTGCAGTGAATATCAATGAACGGCACCCCAAGGAAGATATCGTGAGGCTCAGAAAGGCCTTACAATCAGTCAGCATTGTGATATAATCGGCTCATCTAATGCCACTGGTAACTGTACGAGCGGCAACACCGATAGAAGAATGCCGGACCATTATAATAGCGCTGGCTGATACAGACCTGCGTTAGGGCAAAAATCTATTCCGTGCTGCCTGCTGCACTAATCATATGACCTAATGGGACGAATGGATTTTATTATTTTAAATCTGACTCGTATATCATGTCAAATTTGACTGACTGAGACAGCTCGCATTCAGGTCTCTCTTATGAAATGCAAGTGACATCCCTCACAGTCTAGGAATGTTCTGTCACGCAGTAATTCTGGTCAACAAGTTTTAAACAGGCATTTAATGAGGCCTACTAAAGATGGTAACCATCAAAGACAGGCCCTCTCCTTGGTCTCTTCAGTGAGTTTACTCATTATCTCCACAATGATCCTTTTTCCTTGGAAGCAATTTCCAAATAAAACTATGTTACATTGAGAAAATACATTAAAACACATTGTTCACTATGAATGTACCAGAACTGCTGGTCTCTCTCATTTTAACTGGTCCTGGTTATAGGATGAATCATTCTACCCTGAAATCAAATGTTGCAGCTGCAAAGCAAAGGAAGGAAGCCATTCATATGTACAGCAAACTTACTTACACACTTTTCTGTGTGTGGAATTGTCAACTGTTCATTTACATTGTGTCACTAGTTTTTACATAAATAACTGTAAAATAGTGTTTTGAAGAGATGGGCAATTTAACTATTTAGTTGCAGGAAGGTAAATTACACTTACTTTGCCATATATTCACCAAAAACACATTTACCTGGTATATAGCAGCATTCTGAATGAGAGCTTTCAAATGTTGTTGACGTCGCTATTAAACTCACTCTGACTGTTAGCATCGGCTCACGCTACATGCTAACAAAGCGATGAGTGACTTTTGAGTGAGATTTTCTCCTGCCTCTGCTCAGCCTGGTTGTGGCCGATCTGGTCTATGACCACAGCGAAAGGGTCCTGGAGCTCTGGCACCTTGTCACAGCTGAAGAAGAAGGGGGGGCTGTACCATAGCGGCAGTGACCTTTCAGCTCAGTGCCTCAGTGCATCTGGAAGCGATGGTCAGGGCCGAGCAAGAGGCCAGAAAGTGAGGCACGAATAGGCCATGCGCGAAGGCTCTTGCCTCGCTCCCTTGCCCAGCCCTGACACAAACCTGATTGCCTACCTTGCACAAGACCTAGACAATATGTACTACCACTGCACCAGCTTTAGCTCTAGCTAATGTAAACAGAGCAAATACCCCTCAAAGATTTCCATAAAACGGAACAAGGCTCGCTCATCGAAGTCTGGACTGTTTTCTGGCATGGCACCACAATGGTGGAACGAGCTCACGCTATGACTGCTGAAACATTACCCATCTTCCAGCAAGAGACTCGAGACTTACCTCTCCACCTCTTAGTACTCACTTCTATCTCAAGTGTCTCCTTCGAATGCCCTATTATTTTATTTAAAAAATGTTTACTCTTACGTATTAGGAACTTTATTATTTAGGCCATTATCTATTTTGTTAGTTTATTGGTATTTACGTGGAAGTAGTCACGATGACATGATGCTGTAACTATTCTAATATAATATTGTTTGCTTACATTACTTTACTTATTAATTACTTATTGTTTGCTGACCTGCCCAACTATTGACAAATGAGAACATTACATGAAAGTAGCTTTGGATAAAAGCGTCTGCCAAATGCTCTAAATGTAAATGACACATAAAAGTGAAATTGACATGAAAATCAGAAACATCCATTATAAATGGCATCATAGTACTGTAGATGGTAGATGAACAACAATTCTTATAAGAAACCGCTCTCTCAAAAAAAAAAAAAAATTTTTTTTTTGAATTATCAAGCATCAATCGATCACAAGCATTGATTGATATTGTGACTACAAAGTGACCATGAAAGAGTCACCCATGTACAAGAGAGACATGGAGATGGAGCTGTATATCGTGCTATAAACACACACACACACACGCACGCACCTGTTTCCCAGCGTGGGACCATTCAGGCCAAAGGATTTCATGAACACAGATGCAAGAAATAAATCACCCATTTCCCTGCTTTCCTTCCCAGCTATGTGTGCACTCTAGAAAACAATCGAGCGCACAAACAAACCATTTAGGCTGAAAACATGCTTCCTATGGTTAGAAGAGGGGTGGGTGGAAGTCTGGAGCTGTAACGGTGGGAGGGGGCGGGGGGTGGGTTTAGGGGGCAGTTGTTTACACACTGTCACACTGGGAGACAGTTGTATGTTGTCATGCGAGACAAATCAAAAAGAGAGCACATACCTGTTCCAATAGCTCCAGAACTGTTCGTTGAGGTATGTGCGATGGCTGTGGTCATCCCCGAATGACGCCTTGCTCTCGATCCAGTGGACAATATGTCCTTCCACAGCTATTTCGAAAGAAAGCCACAAGAGGGACAATTAGGACTGTGGTGTTCTGGGTATTAAGAGGAAAGCTCTCCAGGGGACAAGCAGCATTTTCAAAGAAAATGGAACTTTCTGTTCTCTGTAATTTACTGAAAGTCCATGGTGATTTTTTCCATTATATTTAATATTTGACAGTTAGGAAGCCTTTGCAATTCAACTGAAATATATTTCTAATATACGTAAATACAAACCAATCGGAACTTCCAGAATGATGTCAGGTGTTTTGTCATAACCCATTGCTCTCAGTTGGTTTTCATCTATAGGAGGAATTACAACGGGTTATAATTCAGTCGTTTATATTGAGCTTCTATTACAATGTACTGCAGACTGCGACAGCTCCCATCATCATACACATGACCGTACAAACCTAACCATTTACACTTAGGCGGTTATAACAAAGCCCTGGAATTGACGTAGCAGAAAACAGGGACCGCCGAACAGTGCAACCGTTAGCTACAGGACAGTATCTGCCACTTATCTGCTGCCGTTGCACATAGGAAAAGAATAAAAGTAAAAGGCCGGTTTCAATGCACCGGTCTGCAGTTTGGTAGACCTCCATAAAGTGTAGTGGGAGGGGCACAAGGTTGGCATTACAGCCTGTGTAAGCCTGACCCCCTGCCTCCGCTGGCTGCAGCAATTGTCCTTGACTTGTGGTGCGCTTCGGCCATTATCCACACAACACCTGATTTCTCCATTAAATCTCAGGATGACCAGGTCATTCAATTCCAGGGGTCTGCCTCAGCGTCTCCAACCAAGACCGACTAATGGGCCGTGGAGGGGAATGGAGCAGGGGGGTGGGGGTGTTGCGGGAAGCGTGCCTGGTGAGTGCGAAGAGCTACAGTAGCATCCGCCAGGTGTGAGAGAAAGCTGAAGGTCTCTGATGCCGTCAAGGGTATGGATACAGCATGAGGTTGGGGAGAGCGGCAGCGTTCCCACTTTGAAATGTCATATTCCCTGACTTTTCCCTGACTTTCACTGACACAAAGTCTGAATTTACATGACCTACAGTATAATGAATGGAAAAACTGGAATTGAATGTGATGATATTCCACGTGGGTTCATGTAAACACTGAGACCAATAATTGGTCTGTATGGCTGGTTGAGACACCTCAAAATGCAATACCGCATCCAGTATCACTGTGATGAATGGCAACGCAAATATAACGATATTGCAAATACAAGCTTACATTCTGACGTCCCGTGTCTGGAATAGACTTTTTAAAATTCCATGATATTCCAGAAATTCTTTGGCCAGTGGAAACCCATGGGCAAGGGGGGGGTCTTCTCCCCGCACCTACCGGGGCTGTTGACATTGTCATGCGGTGCTCCGATTTTACATCACCTTTGATTAAAATTAATGGGCCGTCACCACTGTTGGGGAGATTATTTCCAATCCATTTATCAGATGGGGCGAGGCGTCTCGCTGGCCCCAGCGCCCCTCCAAACTCATGACAGCTTTAGAACAGGCCTCGGCCTAGCCCTGCATAAAGGTCAGCCCTCCAAGTCCAAATAAATTACATGTTCTTAACGACAGAGGGAATGACTTTTATCCTCCATCACTCATCTGGCTGAGAGAGGAAGGTGGGGAAATGGGTTTTGGGGTTCCGTTTCACAATTTCATACCTGGATACTCTTGACTAAGTTGACTAAGTATATTCTTAACAAACATTTTGAAGGGGGGGGGGGGTTATTATCAAATACTACGACACTGTCAATTCTGAGTTGAACTCATCAAATCAATGTCTCAAATCTTAAAAAGAAGAAATATGATATGTGGTATAGGTACATTTGTAAAGTTTAAGTTACAGTACATGTTACAGTAAAACAGGTTTCTCAACAAAACACTATCTTATAGCACAGCAACACTGGACATTTGCTCTAAATGGCATGTAATTTATAATGCACATTTTGTGTCAAATACATTTTTCATATACTGTATGTGTACAGCTGTATAAAAATACAAATAAATTTCAGAACACACTAGACTATTTTGTACACATTTTTAAATACACTGACAGAGCGATAAACAAACAGACGGTATGGAGTCCTTTGAAGTTCTTATTCCTTTAAATATTTATAGGCCGAGGCATAAATTAAACATTTGATAACAGCACCTGGCTGTTATAAAATAAATGGGGGATAAAATCCATAACATCAGTCATGTACAGCCTTCCTTTTACCTAGCTTAACGAAAAGCTTAAAAATACAGACAGCATGAGCAGATTTATCTGGTGAGATGAAGACGGTTAAAGAGCATACCAAGGAAGGATAGGTTGTTCTTCTTGAGTTCATTGCGTAGGAGTACCTCGTGTTCCTGGCCAATAGCGCTGAGAGCACAACAGTCAAGGATTGCAACTCAGAGTGACATCTGTTTACACCATATTCATTCTTACAGGCAATACATTTGGCTGGAGTGCAGGCTCCAGTGAGACCATGCACTAAAATCCTGCATAAGGTTTAAGTAAAATTTGATTAAATGAAAAATCATTTAAATTTAAAAAGCCCTCCCCCAACATGTCACAAATTCAGGCCTTTTACCTGTCAAGACAGGTTTCTATGGAAACCACCACAGGCGTTGCAAGCTCCATTCAAGGTTGAGTAGGTGTATAGCTTGTTATGCTAGTACGGCATATACGTTTCTCACAACATTTGGCTACTGCATCAAGTGAAATCCACCTGCATCTCCTTCATAAAACCACCACAATCAGAGCAGGAGGTTTCATGTTCGACTTAATCAGCTTTCTCCACAGAACTATGAAGTGCATTACCCAAATGAGAAAGACAGGAACTTTTAAGGGAAACAGGACAACTGAACAAATGCCAATTTGGCACAAGGCTCACTCATTCTTCTAAAAATATTAAATGAAAAATGCTTTTAGAATAAATGCCATTTTGAATCAGGAGACATTTTGGGTGATGCCCTGGATGGTATTATGCATTCACAAGAACCAGATGTAATATGCATACCCCCCACCCCCAGGGTAGAAGATTTAAAAAAAAATAAAAGCCAACAACATGGATTAAACTTCAAGTCCTTCAGGCATTGTCCCGTCCTGCACCGCTCTTCAACACGCACACGTCACTCAAAGAGACCTGGTTATTAGACGCGTGCGTCAGAGCCAATGGCGAGATGGGCAGCGTCTCGGAGCACACAGCGGGGGGGGCGGTCACCGTGAACTCAGAACGACTCCGCGGCGTCGACGCGAGAGATAGATAGAGCATAAAGTGGCAGGCCAGTTTAGGGGAGAAGAGTATTATTTAAAGAAAGAGAAGAAAATGGATGAAATTAAATTAACACAAATGAAAATAGACACGCTCTGATGTCTGTTACAACTATCAGAACCAAATAAGACTTTTGAATACACCAAACTAATGCAAACTAAATACCCCCCCTCGCACACACACACACACACACAGCACTTCTGACATTATCAGACCAATGCTATTTCAGCGTATTCAAAACACAGCAGGTCTTATGAATACCAATTCTGATGTTCGGCATAAACGTGTTGGGCTGGAGCCACGAGGCGAGGAAGAAAATGCATTTAGGGAAGAGCAGCATCTCCTCTCCTCCCTCCCAGAGCCTCCCACGCCGCCTCCCCCACGCTTGGCATATATATACACCGTCTATAGCGTGGAGGTGGCTGGGCGCGGCAAGGCAAGGCAGGATGGAGCACCTCCTCCCTCCGTGAGGAAGAGTGCTGGTGTCAGATGGAGGCAGACGCGTCCCCATCCCCTCCGACGGCTCCTCGTCAAACTCAGGCTCAGCGTTTTATTGGGTAGGATACTGTTTGATGCAGTCCACCAACGGTCCGTAACAGCAGTCATTTATTGTGCACTGAAAAGGACGGGGTTGGGGGAGATAAATATTATATATTATGGGGGGGTGTGGGGGGGGGAGGCATGGAGGAAAGACTCCCCCCCCCCCCAACACACACACACACACACACACACACACACATTCCCGCCCCGACACCGCCTGTTTGGAGCGGCGCTGGGGAAAGAGGAGAAAGCGTGGTTGGGGGAAAAAGCCGACGGGATTGGCAGGCGTGACGACGAGCGTGCACGTGACTAGCCGCCAGCCGGGAAGGGGGGGGGGTTGCGGCGGTCGCCGTCTGTCAGCCGGGCGCTGAGGCAACGTTACGGAACTGAGGGGAGAGCAGCGGCGAAAAGCTCACTGTAATAATACAGCTGTAATTACATTTATTTTAAAAAAATAAAATAAAAACCATCACGCATGAATAACATTCTTCTCCATTAACTAACTCACATACAATCATGTACCATGTTTATATATATATTTCTAAATGAAACCACTTACTTGGTAGATGTGATTGGCTAGCGTCTGGTCTGGAATTAACAAGGGCTCCTTCAGCATGCTGCTCAGGACGGCCTTAGCGGCTAGTACCAGACCAGGCAGGCAGACAGACCGACAGACAGACACAGACAATTCCCAGTGAGCTGGTGTTGTTCGGGTGACAATGCTAACAGACGTCACAAACTGCTTATAGACGTAACGTTGACCGCGGCGCGACCAAGACGGAGTAGACGCAGACGAGATCTAGACACTGACTGCAGATTTAACATAATTCACCGCGCCATGTTTGCACGCTATTTCAACACCAGTCTATTGGCGGCCTGCTTAGAGCACACAGATTTCCCATAGATAAATGTTTCAGTCCACAGCACAAAAGCCCCATGTAGTTTATCTATGCTATGAACGATGACTATTTTGCATCCCTCATCCCCCCGTTGCCGCTCGACTAACATTATAAATCACCACAGCAAAGCCCACCGGATTGATTTCACAGTACTGCAGTAGTCAAAAAAAAGAAAGATATTCCTTAAATCATTTCTTAAAAAGATCTGGATTAAATGGCTTGCATCATTGTGTGACGAAATGGGCGAGGAGCGCCGTCCTGGTGATATATACGCAGGCGGCGTCCTGTCAGACGTGCGGCGTAAATGTCGACAATACGGGGAATGTTTCAATTCACATTTCAAGCAAGGATGGGGGGGGGGTTGCCCGTTTCAACAGAGACTCTGTGACATCTAATGTGGACAAATGGGCGAAAGCCGTCTGACAAAGGTCAAGTTATCTTACGTGAAAAGAGCGATCTAGATTGTAAAAAATGAACTCATTCGTACGGATGTAAAATAAGCCTTAATAGTGAAACCATTGCTCCCGAGACACGTTATTAAACCGCCGGCATTTGTCCCTTTGTTTTTGACCTTGTGGGCGTGCTACTGTAGGCCTGTGATGGACGCCGCACCTTGAGAAGACCTATAGCGCAGGAAGGACCGACACAGTGCCACAATCGCTTATCTAAGCCTCTTCCTCATGTAAAAAATAAAGAGGGAGGATAGCGGCGACATAACAAAGCCTATTCAGCACTCTCCCCCTTTCTCCCTCGCTCTCTCCCTTTCTTTCTCTCTGTCTTCGTCTCTCGTTGTCCCCTTCTTTTTTCAGTTATTCCGCAAGCCCTTGGTAACCCCCCCCCACCCCCCTTCTTCCTCCACCGCTGCGAGACACAGCAAAGATGCTGTTTTTCCCGTCGGCCATTTTTCTCAGAGATTGGTACGGATCCATACCGCGCTACTGGTGCCCTACGAGTGGCGCTGGAGAAACGTGGCTGCGTTGGGGGGGGGGGGCGGGGGCCGGGCCCGGGGGGGCGGGGGCGGGGGGGGGGGGGGGGGGGGGGGGGGGGGGGG
>JAODUE010000015.1:1375281-1398595 GCA_027564755.1 Amblyopsis hoosieri
CGTGCTGTGGCCCAACATGCTGTGTGCTCTTGCTCACCCCATCCCTCATATCCTGGAGGCATTTTTCTCATTATCAAATATTGTTTGATGTCTTTGTTTCTTGATGATTAACCATCATCAGCAAACACTGATCTGGATGGTTTATAATGTAATACTTTCGGGAAGACGGGGTTCCTGCAGTGGGGCTGACACGCCAGTGGGGAGACCCAGAATATGTGTTTTGGGTTTATTATTTTTCACAGTGAAATTCAGGAAAATCTCAATAAATCCTGGAGGAGAATCATTATCGGGAAACTATGGGTTTATATGAGCAGGGATATTCATTGTTGAATTGAGATGCACTGAATTATTCTGTGTATTTATGGATTTTTACAATAATTATTATGTGCCTCATTTTCTGTACTAGGGGTTTACATGTTTGATACTTATATTTATACTTGCATAAAACCTACATAAAAAAAAGAATTATTTGTTATTGCAAAAAAACATTGTTTATTGTTGTTTATTTAGCCCAGCTACATTTGCTTATTTTTATATTTTATTACTTCGTATTTTTTAAACATATTTAACAGCAATATTTGTTACTCTATATAATATATATAAACCATAGTGAGATAATTATTGCCTCAGGATGCGATGTATCGCCTTAGATTTATGGTACTATTGACATTGTAAGCAGACAAATAGGAAAACAACACTGCTCTAATGTCAGCGTGTCAAAGCTATATTGAATAGTTGAAGTATCTGTGTGTCTGCAGCTAAATAGCCGCCATCCTACCAGTCTAATGATATTATCCTCTCAAATTTGGAGTGAAAGAGCAATGGGAGAAATAGTGCACTACCATTGTCTGCCCCGTCTTATTTAAACAAATTGCAAGAGCATCGAGAAACACTGAACAGAGATAGCAAGCGAGCAAGAGGGAGAACAACAGAGAGAGAGAGAGAGAGGGAGAGAGAGAGAACATGCTCTGTAAATGAAAGGTTATGCTCTGCCCCATGTGTTTGTATTGTCAATAACTGGAGAAGGCTGTCAAGAAAGTGGGGAGATAAAGGTCAATAACTCAGGCAATTGTATTTGTGGACTCCTGCTGATAGCATGGCAAACGTCAGGGACCCGGGCTGACACGGCACAACAATAACACAACTAGTGGAGTTAGCGCTGGAATAGTCATTACTATTGCTGGGGGCTGGAAATGAGAGGGAACTTCAGCACATGGCGCTGACAGCCGGCACAGTGTCAGTCAAACATGTCACTCCATAATGAAACACGCCGGAGAACACAGAACGCCACCATAAAGTGTAAACACAGCGAGATTACGCTGTCGGATGATTTTGATATTTGTCTTATTTCCCGTCGTTGAATAAACGTGGTGGGTGACGTACTGCTTTCTGAGAGCTCCAAATAAATGTAAACATCTTCAGAAAATTGTTAAGGCTCCAACGAATGTTTGCTGTCTTTGTTTGTGTTTTGCCAAAAAAAACAAAGCAAAAAAAAAAAAAAAACTACACAATTTAGTTTAATTTTCATGCATCTTTATGGATTGTGTTTAGGTTAATGTAGAATGTTACGTTTTTGGAAGATATTACTTTTTATTCAGAGACACATCCTTTTCATTGAAATAAATATTGCTGTTTTGTTGCTAATTGTATAATACACTTTTTTTTAGATGGACTCCATATGCACCTTTTATATGCATTGAGATGTTTGCATTATCTCTACAATATGTATAATAGCATATGGATTACCAAAATAAGAAAATCTTAAAATATGTGTTGCTAAGTGTTTTTCCATAGCTATTAAATGTATGTGGCTTTAAGAGTTTCAAATGTGAGATTTAACTAATTCATGAGGAACACTGTGGAATTAACAAAGGCCATAACTACACAAATAAAATCTGCACATTTTTTTTATTGTTCCCAGGTTTAATGGCTGGGGGTAAGATGTCCTAAGTTGCTATAGTCAAAAAAAAGAGAACAACCCTGATTGTGTTGTGACAGCATTATCTCACGGCAAAGGTACGTGTAAATAGGCTACCAAACAAATGTATTTGTGATCAACAATGCTACTAAGACCAACTATATGTATTCTTTTTTTTTTTTTTTTTGTCTTGATACAGTATAGCTCTTGTCTCCCATTTTACGGGTGTTATAATTTTTGTTATTTTAAGCGTTTTCAGTGTGGACTTAGCACCATATTGTGTGCTTATTTTCTTTGTGAAATTGCGTCTATTAAAGCAATAAATCATTGTGTTAAATAAAAGAAAGAAAGAAAGAAATAAAGAAAGAAAGCCAGAGTACCATTTTAAAAACTGCAGATGATATAAGTATGTAAGGATGCTGTTATATGTGCAAACACAGTGCTATTGTTGTGGGCAGCGAGATGATGTAGAATACACTTTTTATTAGGTACATTAAGTCCCTGGAGTAAAGAAGATGCCTCGCACACACACACACACACACGAACACGCACGCATGCACGCACTCTCCATACACAGTTTGTTTGTTGGTTACAGTGCTGTTCCCTGGTTTACATTTCATATGATTATGTAAATCCAGAGCTGTTCCTGTGCATTATGGGCCAACGCATTGTCAAGATCTTTTGTAAAGCAGTCAAGTAGCTATTTCTGAATTCTTTTATTATCGGAGAGTGCAACAAAGACAGTCTTTTGTTCACCGTGTGTAGCACACACACACACACACACACACACACACACACACACACACACGCACACACACTCAGTCTCAATCTCACAACCACACACACACACACACAAAATTACACACCCACACACACTCTCTCTGCCGCCATCTATGACTTACTAGTGTCCCCTAGTGGCGCTGGAATCCCTAAGTCTGCTAGATCCCACCTTCCATCCAACAACTTTCCCCACTTCCCTCTCACCTGACTCCCTCTCCTATGATGCGTGTGTGTGTGTGTGTGTGTGTGTGTGCGCGCGTGTGTGTGTGTGTGCGTGTGCGTGCATGTGTGTGCTCGCGCTCTCCGCCTTATCATACGCAAACATTTAGAGGGCCGATTTGTCGCATTGTGTGACCGAGGCTCCAATTATGCATCGCTGTGTCCACAGTGGCTTTGCTGTCAATGGAGCGCTCCGGCAGTGTCAACAAAAACAGGAACCCTGATGTTTTGTGGCCATTGTGAGGCCGCAGCTCGTGTCAATAAGGCATTGTGAGGCCGCCGCACCGAAACTGCGCCGTGAATGTTATCAGACCTGTAGAATATAGGGCGTGCGCGCATATAATGGTGCTCAAATTTGAGTGTGATTGTTTGGACAAGCCCACTGCGAACGCAAACAGGGAAGAGCTTGGGTTGTCACCTCAATACATGTACCCACCCTGTAAATACACAGAGCATAACATGGCATTCGCACAAACACAGATCAACCTTTTTATTGCCAATAATGTTTTTGTTCTGTTTTTATTTCTCATCCTGTTCTAACATAAATAAGACATATTTGCTTTCATGGGCTTCAGTGAACTACATTTCCTAAGAATGTAATAGTGTTTATTTTTTTAATATTTCTGTTTCCCAACATCCTCCGAGCTGTTATTCCTGCCCTAATTGGTCCGATAACCTGGGACGCTGCTAATAAATGCTAGGCTAAAAAGGTCACTCTCCACTGTACTAGTAGGGACGCACACACACACACACACACACACACACAGTCACTCATGTCAAATGACCAATTATGCAGGTTATAGAGGATGGCACCTCCCTCGCTGGTGCCCGCTGCCTCCTGGGATGGCTCTCCAACAAGAGGGCTATCACTCAAGCCCAAACCACATTCATTCATTAGCCTGTTAAGATGCACATCAATTATTCATTAAGAAGGTGGCCAGTGGATTACTTCTGTCAGCGTCAGGCTTATTGTATCAAATGTTGATGATGTCTCGCTTGATTTAGTATGCATGAGATAAAACATAATAAAATAAGGGGAAGGTGTGTGTGTGTTTAGGGGCGGGGGGTGAGTGGCGTGTGCGCTAAAAGTTAATTGGATGTCAATTGTGTGTATTTTTTCCTTGAATTGTGAAACTTTGTGGGGCACTTTATTTGTACAGAGGTTTAGCTGTTGCATGCACGGCATATTTATTTATTACCGGGACATTGATTGACATTGACTTATTTTAATAGTTTTTAATTGCATGTCTAAATCGCCACATATACACCCAATAACTGGGTTGCACTATCACATTGATTTGTGGGTAAAATGTAATCATCACTCTTTTTGTTTTCACCCATTTCTAAACTGCTTTTAACAATGTTTAACTTTATTCAGTTTATTCCCCCCCCAAAAAAAATGTCAAGTCAGTCTGTAAAATCCTTTTTATTAGAATGTTCAAAAGTCTTCTGTGGGTTTTTCACAGAGAACCAGTAAGGCAGCCGAACTAAACTGGAGAACTGGCAGATCGTTTTCAAGACAAGCCTGTTGATTTCAACTCAACACACAATACTGTATAATCTTTGTTGTGAATAACTCTGCCTCACCATTAGTATGAATATGTATGTTAACTTTTGTTTTATACTTTATACTATACACCCAGTTTTACATCATATTTCAAAACATTTAAGTTCAGGTGTTTTTTCTCATACGGTACACATAAATTGCAACTCATACCCTTTCACAATTAAATATGGTATAGAATAACCTCTTTGATGAACGAGTTAGGCCTAAGTAAATTGACATTTGAGCTAAGAGGCTATGAATGAGGCCATGTTTTAGCAAATGCAGATGGACTGTTAAGGAAATTAGCGTCCTGTTAGCACACACTGATGGCTTGCTGCGGTCTTGTCTGTAGGACTTTAAGAGGACAGGGCTCACCCCTGACCTCAGAGAAGTAGTTCAAAGCGGCTGATAGCATTCAGAGTTTTAGATATGGAGTGTAAATATGCTCCATGTAAACGTTTCTCATAATTATCAAAGAACTTTTTTGAAGTACCTCTTTTTTATTTATTATTCTGTATTTGCACGGCATCATGTGTGTGTGTGTGTGAGAGTTATTTTAAATATTTATTTAATTGCATCACACTTCGTTCTTGACTTAAATTATTAAATGGTCCTACTTTGGTTTGCTAATTTGCACACACACACTAACAGAACACAGAGCACCAGAAGAATAAAAATCAACAGCACTGCGCCGTACACTTTAAATTTTATTCTTGTGGAATGGTTAACAGGTTGATATAATCCAGACCTTCAGATTTGACTGTTGACGAGATGGCAGCTCTCAGAAATGTTAATGAAATTAATAGATTTAATAATAATTAAAATTAATAATAATACATTTTTGCTTCAGGTAATTTATTTGGTCATTTATTTTGGTAAACATTACTTATCCCTCTGATCGTGGTATTACTTGGTCAGCTTTAAGGCCTTTTTCTACATTCATTACTTCATGGCAGCACCCTATCTCTATTCCTGAGGTTTTAATGCATTGTCAGATACTTTCAAGAATGTGTCTAATGTGGTGGGGCTGTAGGAGGGCAGGAGGCAGATTTATACCTGTGCTAGTTACGGAGAAGTCTGCTCCCTGGAGGACCCAAATGACTGTTTATGGGCGGCCCCAGAACACCTAAGCATATGATGAAGCACCTGTCTGCATCCTGGCCTGTCTGTCTGCTCTCCTCCCGTATACTTCTCTCATTTGTGTCTCACCCCATCCCATCTCCCCTCCCCATCTCCCCCTTCCTTTGCTTTTCTCTCTCTCTCTCACTCTCTCTCGCTCTCACTCGCTGTCTCTTTTTCTATGGTTACCACGGTGTTGCATTTTACAGCAGTTCTTAATCCACTCCCCTTTAGTGTATCTGTCTAGCGAGTCTGTTTACCGGCGGGGACAAGAGAGTTTGAATCTCTCTCTCTCTCTCTCTCTCTCTCTCTCTCTCTCTGGACACATGGACTCAGTGTGGTCGGGTTTTCTTTATGACAGGGAAAGGCAATATCAAGATTGTTGCCGAGTAGTGTCATCGCGTGAAATGTATCGCTGTCAGGACTGTGTTTTATTCGTCTGGGCCCTCAGCTGAGGCCATTTTAGGAAACGGAAAATAGCATATCGTATGACCTCTTCTGGTGTAAAAGTAAACTATCAGCCGTAAATCTGATCTGCAGCCAGTCGACTGTTTGTAGAGGAAGAGGTATGAAATAAACTTAACCATTACGATGAAGCTCAGCTGTTTCCTGTTGTAAAGTCACCTCTGGTACAACAAATATAGATTTTTAGAAAGTATATGCATGTCTACATGTACAAGTGTATTGAATATATACTATAGATTTTTATACTGACAACAATATTAGGCTCTGCCTCTGGGTGCGCTAATACTTAGCTTATAGTTTAGTGTAGTTGTATTTGGTAATGTTTTAACTGACCAACGTTTGTCCGCAAACGTTGGTCAGAAGATTAACTGAGTAACTTTAAAAGTGAGAAACAAAGTGACTACTGTAGCCTTATCTTAAAATTTGATTTCCACATACTGCTACAGTGCTTCTGCAGTTTTACAAAGGGAAGATTTTCATTACCAATTACTGAAACAAATATCATACTCTAATCTATTATAGAAACAAAATACCATTGTTGTACTTTTAAGTATATACTGTACATACACATATACTACTATACAACACAAAAATAACAATCTGGTTTTATACAATTTTTGGTTGATAAAAAATGTACAGCATATTTACTGCTGTAAAACACCACTGAAAACATTCCATACATTCCATAAATATCTTCTTTTTTTTTTTTTTACTCCCTCGCAAATTGTAATTCCAGTATTAAATCACAAGTTGTTGACCTATTCTCAGTTACAGAACTACAATTCCACAGAAAGATCTTATTTCTCTTAAATATCCTGATCCACATATATAGTATTTCACTCAGTGGGCCACATCTCATTAATTTATGCGATATGATTTTGCACCTGTAATTAAGTGTCAGTTCATAAACACGCAAACACTAATAATACCCAGAGTTTTTCTGGGCCAGCTTAGCGGTGGCACTAGCCCATCCATCAATGTCCCTAATGAGCCTTCATATAGACAAGCCAGCAGAGGCTTCCTGCAACTCAGATTTATTTTTCATGCTCAGTATCATAACCGCCCAAATCCCTGGTAAGATGATATCAGCCAAGATAGAGAAGATATTGTGTGTCTGCGTGCATGTGTACGTGTGAGTGCGTGTTTACAGCACGCTATGGGTCCTGTCCAAAGTTCACATTAGCCTCACTGTCATTTTAGTGTTGTGATGTTAATGAAACCCTGCACCATTAAGTGCGAGGCGGTTAGCATGGCCGCTGTTTTCCATGTATCCCCATTAATAATATGATGAGGAGGTAATGAGGTGTCACAGGTCATTTAGACCAATCACAAGCCACCGCAGGACATTAGTCAAACAAAGACTTTTTACAGCAGAACTGGACTTGTTGTTGTTAAACCGTCAATATAAGATCACTTCCGTGTTCCTTATTATTATAATACTTTATAAAACATGCATACTAAAACATGCTAATATAATATAGCGAATTGATTTCACCGCGTTGAGTTTATTATCATTAATTGGAACCTAAAAATCTCAAATAAATGTAGTGTAATTTGTGTAGTGTAATTATACTTTATTGTAATTTTATTTGTAATTTATTCCTATTCAGATTTTTTTAAAATATAAAATACATTCTAACATTTTGATGAATTGTGTACCATGTAAACAATGGAATACTTTATGCCTCAGTTTGCTCTAAGACACTGCCCTCATGACTATATGGGCCAGCATGGAATGTGAGGTTGGGATGTCTTCACTACAACCATCACACCCATGTTAACTTTGTACATGCTGTCGTCTCTCTCTCTCTCTCTCTCTCTCTCTCTCTCTCTCTCTCTCTCTCTCTCTCTCTCTCTCTCTCTCTCTCTCTCTCTCAAGCCCAGAGAGTTCTTGTTTATTTATGGTCTCAACAAACCAACATTCTCCACCAAAGTCCTCAGGCGGTCTATGAATTATAATCCTCACCCTGTTTATTTGAATTATAGAAATGTTCTCTCTCTCTCTCTCTCTCTCTCTCTCTCTCTCTATCTCCCCCTCACTCTCTGTCTCAGAGCACGGAGGCTGTGGTGGCTGTGTCTGGCTGACAGACAGACAGATCTACAGTTTCAGGAGCCGAGCGAGGCCCGGCGCTGGGGGACATGCCTCATGCTCCGGACAGCCACCGCATGAGGACGAAGCAAGGTTTGCATTGGCCTCTGGAATCCGACAGTGATGGGGGAGATTTTTCAACACGCCGTTTATGATGTCATTGGGAATGTTGCTGACACATTTTGAAGGATTTATGAGAGCAGAGGCCACTGTCCCTGATGGCTAAAGAGCAATACTGTGCTTCTAAATGACTGGGGCTAGAACTGAACTGCTACAAAGACTCACATAAGGCTAATAAAAGGCTAAAACTGAGCTAGGCCCTGGGAATTCATGTATTTGTAGTAGGAAGTCTATTATTTCCTAATAAGCCACTTACGTTATCGTATTAAGAGTAAGTTAGAGTAAGATATATGCATTGTCCCCCCAGGGGGTAATTCATTGGACAGGAAGCATGTATAGTATAACCAAAAACATTATATATAATTATATATTTAAATATATATCAACAGTATACAAACATTTAACAGCACACTTTAGTTAACACTTCAGACAACGGATCAGTGTTCTTTCTTTCAAATGTTTTTGCCAATACTGAATTTTCAGCTTGCAAAATACCGATACCAATACCGATATATTACTGTCACTTTATATTACTATCACTTTACATGCTTTTAAGATTTTTTTTCTATTTTATTTCTTATTTTTTTATACATATTATAATTTTATTAATATTTATCTACATTTCTAAAAATAGTTTTAGAGACAGTATGTTTTGTATTGTCGGTTTCCGGGTTCTTGGGAGGGGGTTAAATTATTGCTTTTGGAAGGAAAGAACTTTGACAGAAATAAAATCACAGCTCACACAACGTCCAACTATAACTCCGTTATGAAGTCATACAGCACTTGACGGACATGGAGAATGACCTCACAGCATGAAAGATAACCATCTGCTCTCCCTGCTTGGGTATTGAATGCGCTCGAGATTGCGAGGCCCCCCTTCTCCCAAGACCCAAGACGCAGTTTTTTTATCTACAATGTTGGTATCCGGTTAGAGTTTTTGAGTTATTGGTGTTGCTCAAAGGCAATCAGCCAGTATTAATATAACAATAATAATAAACATCCACTCTGGCAATCGCACCCTCTGCAATTTTGTAGCTTTTTATCCCCCCCCCCCCATCCCCAGTTATTTCTCAGCCTGTCAGCGTGTTCCACTGCAGCCATCAGTGTCAGCGGTTAATGATAAAGGAAGTGACGTGTGACAACCGTGGCCTGCCACCACGGCCGGCTCTTTAAGAGCAGAGGGGGTGGTCACATCACCACGCTAATGGAGGAGAAGTGGGGGGGGGGCAAAAATGGCCGTGTCATTCCTGTCAGCGTATTACGCTTTAAACCCAGACAGTTGTTGCCGCTCTCGCAGGCCCATAATTCCATGCCATTAAAAGTGCCATGGGGGAGAATGCGGAGGACGGGAGAGAGGGAGAGAGGGGGGGTGTGGGCTGGGCGGACGAGCGAGCGAACGGTTAGCTGTGGGTACGTAGTTGAAAGGGGCTTTTCTACCTCTCGTTCCCTCAATCTCTACTTCCTTGTCACTTTTTATTTTTGTATTTATTTTTTTTTTCTTGCCGCAGAGGAAACTTTTGGCATTGTGTGAAAGCATAACGACTAGTTGCGGCTTTAGAGTGATCATAAATTCAATCATGTTGTCTTGAATTACCCCGGCAATCTTCATCATGTAGTCCCCTGTGAGCCATGGGGTGTGTGTTTGTGTGTGTGCGTGCACGTGCTGTGTGCATGCTTCTATCCATGTCTCTGGGCAGGTGACAAGGGGTCAGAAATGAGAAGAGCGCTAATTTTACAATCGGGATGGCAACACCCAGTAAGCTTGCGTAGCCAAATGAGAATGCCCTACAGATACAGTAAATGAGACGGTTCTTGTAGCGAAGAGCGGCTTACTGTCACTTGTTCTGATTTGAATGCATGACAACCTTTCTTCATCTCAAAGAATGCCAGACCCCACGAGGTCTTTACATATACGTGCAAACATTTGCAATTATGATGAACTCTGCGCGCTTATCTCCAAAGGAACAGGTTTTTACTGACGGACAAGTCGACGTTTTAATGAAATACACTGCTTTAAGCTGATGAAATAAAGATTGCTTCACCCAGGGGCATACTCAAATTAAATTATCAAGATGACTGCGTGCGACATTTGCACTGCTTCCATTATCTCAGGTGTGGTAAGGGCTTGTCTAATCGCACAACACTTGTTCCACAAAAGTCCCGAAGTCAGACCACATAAGACGAATAATGACATTATGACATACACTGAACTAAGCTGAGTGGTGGAAATGACAAAATGGTTTCCTAAAGGTACTGTCTGGAATTACACGTGTGGTCTAAGCTGCTGTTATTGTTTTGGTTTGAGACTCAGGAAGCGCATGCCCCTCCCAGATCCTGTGTGTTTGTCGAATGGCTGGAACTGTTCCCTACCCCTCCCCTGTACAGCTCTCATAAGCTCACACATTTCCTACCCCTCCCCGTACATCTCTCATATGCTCACACATTCCCTACCCCTCCCCGTACATCTCTCATATGCTCACACATTCCCTACCCTTCCTCTCCATACATATCTCATATGCTCACACAGTCCCTACCTCTCCCCCTAAAGCAACAAGCACCATTTTGCCGACATTTTTGATTTTGGGGGTGCTATAAGATTATCGAGGAGTAAGCCTTCAATCCCATGCCACTTCGTTCCTCTTGTGGCTAAGGGCCCTATAGCAGGTTTACTTTTCCTCTTTTGGAGAGATGCTGTGATGTTATAACCATGTGTTTTCCCCGGAGGATGAGTGGAGAGTAGTTTTATGTACGCCCCTGGATAGAGCCCAGAGAATCCTTCGCCCTGAAACATTGTTGGTGTTGGGCTGGAGCGCCTACGGCTGGCGATAGGAAACACCTGGGCGAGCGGCGGAGCCAGCGTTCCGTGAGGAAGGGAGGGGGAGAGGGAAAGAAAGGAAGGACGAAGCATTGCGTGCAACAGAGATAGGATAGAAAGGCCATTTAGTGTTCAGACTGTGGATGTGGTTTGAAGTTAAAGGTATATATACAATATCGTCACCTTCCTAAAATAATGGCCGGTTTTTCAGAAAACACAAAAAAATGAACCAAATATTGATACAGGCCATTATACTACAGGAATCGCAGGATCTGTTCAACTGAGGAAGTAGGTGACTTTACCAGAGGTTGCCAGCATGAAGAGATGATATAGGCAAAAAAATACAAAAATAATTGTCAAATAATTATTTAGGCTGTTATATTAGGAAAGTGACGATATGTTCGCGTGCACGTGTATGTGTGGCATGGTGTTTAGTGCAACATAGTGGCAGAAGAATGATAGATTCCCTTTAATGTTAAGCTAGAACTACACCGCATCGATTTTCGCTCGTGCGTGTGGGAGCGACTGCTTATCAACAGAAATCGCCATGTCGCTGGTTGACTCTTGGTGTAGCCGCTGGACAGACCGCTCCTATCAAACGAAACCCGACGCGCTATCAACTTTGAAGAGGTGAAGGAAATTGCTACAGTAGCGTTTCCACCAATAAGAATCTAGGTAAAGGCTTTTCAGGATTTCGTGCAAAGTACTATCAATATAAAAACACAAAAACCTAATAACAATGAGAACATTTATTTTTATTCTGCAGCCCAAAAACAAGTAAACTGTTTACTGTTTGCATTTCAACATGATACCTCCAAATCACGGCCAATGGATGAATATGTGCCTTGTTGCTCTCCTGTTTATGTTTCCTATGACTCCTTCGTCTTCTCGTCTTTTAATTTTGATTTAACAAAAGGCATATAAAGGCCTACATTTGATAACGCATGCACTAGGCTACTAGATTTGTGTGTCAGTGTTGTTGTTCGCTATTTACTAGCTGTCAGTAATAGTCCTTGTTGCTGTTTTCTGGGTTGTCCGCGCAGACTCAGAAGTTAGCTGAAAGGGCGTCCTCGCACAAGCATGCGCACAATCGCGACCACAGAAAAGGTAATTAGGCTCTTGAAGACGCCCAGTCGCTAGTCCAGGCCTTGGTGTAGTTAATAATAATAATAATTATTATTATTATACATTTTATTTATAGGCGCCTTTCAAAGCACCCACGGTCACCTTACAAAACAGAAGGAAATAACAATAGGACAATAATAATATAAAAAACTATAATACAGTACATAAAATCAGCAAGGGTCTAAAATAAAGCTGTAGTTCTAGCTTTAGTGTTTTTAAAAACGTCCATGCACGCATATATGATTGATTACTTAAGTTATACCAGCATAGATTTGGTGTTTTGCCTCCAATCATAATGAACTCCCTGGTATTAGAGGAAAGTACTTTCATCATGTTTCCCATTGTGCACGGTAACATGGAATTGGAGCAGGAATTGATATGTGAAAATACAAACGTGAGATTTCTGGGAAAAGTGTGATAATCTCTTGAGTTGGCTAGTATTGTGAAATTAAATTTCAAAGAACTGTCTTGAACATAAGCCTACAGAGCTGCAGCATGTGAAAATAAACACACATTTGTTGGAGGCTCTGCCTTACGGTATGTTGTAGTAAATATCAATGGTGGATCAACTTGTTCTAAATGCTGATTTTGCACTACAGGCAACACAACGGCAGCTACAGGCAGGCAAATCAGCTTTATTGGCCTCTAAATAATGCCTTGCTGTAAAATGTGCCCGTACCAACGTGCACGATCCTAAGTGGAACAAATACCACATGACGTGGTTGTAGGCAAACATCGTATGAAAAGCACGTACCCATCGGCCTCTGCTTCACTGCCCAAAGCACCACTCGCGTCAGATGGATCATTCCGAGCCCCTTTCTTCTCTATCCTGAGGTGCCTGCTGTCAGTGTGTCTGACACTCCCTTTTTATTCCAGCGCTTTCTACGGCGCAAGCATCCATCTCCGCAGTCGGCAGCGCCATTAGAGGGTGAGCGGCAGATCTCTCTGTAACCCACAACTGTCAGCTGCAAAAACAGTGTATGGTGAAGTGATGATTTCTTGAAACAGCCGGTATATGCCGCACACAATAAACATGCCTAAACATGCTTAAACAATGGATGGATGGATGGATGGATGGATGGAATCTCTGCGTGAACCTGCGATGTGAAGCGCCTAAAATTTTCCCGGAAGATGCCGTCGTTATAGGAGCGTTATCTCCGTAGCGGAACGCATGGGAGATTCGTCGCACTTTAGTGCACCTGTGCAATAGTCTCAGCCTCTTTGTCCATTAGCACTACATCTGATGCATAGACTCTGGTAAGCTCGACAGCCCTTTCCGAAATTGAGAAGTAGATTTTCATTGGCTGTTCGCATTGTCACTCACAAAGTCTGTATCTGTAATTCCAGTGCGACACTAGTGCAGTAGCCTAGTTTATTTACTAATTTCAGTTACATTTATTATAAGCACTAACAGAAGCCTACATAACAATACCTGAATACAGCAAGAGTCATGTTCACAAGTTTCTCAACATATTCCTCTGTAAAAGCTTTGTCATTGAGTTACATAGCTGGTCGTCATGCATGTCAACCTCTCCTGTCAAGTAGGCAGGTCTTGACGCAGTTAGCCAGCACTGTATCCCAGACAGTGCTAGGAAAAGGCTGGCTCTGCGAGACTACCTGTGCAATAGCTCCTGATGGTGTAGAATTGACTGGCTTTGCTTTAGTTAGATATGCGTGCTGTGCTATTTGTCTACCCGCTGCATACAAATCTTTTGAATAGCACATCACTGCATCAGTGCGGAACGATATTGGAAGATACTCAGTAGAGGAGTTATAAATGCTGCATTTTCAGTTAACCTATTGTATCTTAGATGAATAGTAGGATCTTTTTGCTGGCCTTCAAAGAGATAAATGAGAAACCTGATTATAATGTGTGTAAAAGTACACTCCTCAGTTTGTGTCCGGAGTTGCCCTCATTGTTTTGACACTCCGCTATGAATTGATGGGTGGTGCCTTTAATCTTCATGTAAAGCACGCTATGTGACGGTGAAGGTGCTTTTATTGTCACATACACATATGTGTAGCGAAATTCATCCTTTGCATTTAACCCATCCCTCAAGGGAGCAGTGGGCAGCCGCTGTGCAGCGCCCGGGGACCATCTCCAGATAGAGGCCAGTGTCACTGGTCACATGACACTGACTGGATAGTGATCCTAACATGTTTTTTTTTTATGTGAGCAGGTATCACTTGAAGATCTCTTGAACAGAGCTGCTGCCCATGCCTGAAACATATCTTCTATGCACTGTCTCGACCCACAACTCACGTATGCCTTAATCCTCTCTTCATCTTTTCATTCACCCCCCCATCGCTCTCTCTCTCTCTCTATCTCTCTCTCTCTCTCTCTCTTTCTCTCTCTCCATCTGCGTCTAACAAAATTAATTACTGTATGTTTTATTGTATGAAGGTGTCAGGTTGAAATGATGAATGGCTTGTAATATCAAAAGATTATAGATATGATGCAAGGCAGGATAGATTGTTGCTGAAGGACACACACTGTGCGTACTGTACAAGCTATTGTATGAAGTCCATGCACACACAGACACACACAGACGTACTTGTGTGTGTGGCATGCTCAAACTCTCCAGGGCCATTAATATCTGCTTTCATATTTGAGATTAACTTACTGCAGGAGCCATCACGGCCACAGTGTCATTACCAGTAGTGGTAGAGGGCCGTAATAGAAGTGAACTTTTCATAAGGTCCTCATAATTACAGCCAGAGCCCTCCTTCACAAGATGGCCCCATGTTGGTGTGTGTACGCTTGTCCCCCTCATTATGGCCACAGATGAAAAAGAGCAGTTCAGCGTTCTTTAATGAGAAGTGTGCGCAAGTGAAGGTCATCTTCACGGCTTTCAACTTGCCGTTGAGAGCCAGAGGTAATATTCTAATGAGAACGAAGCTGGTACGCCACCAGTCATTTCGTAATTGCGCCCATGGATGGATTCTGTTTTATTATTTATTTATTTTATGTTGTATTTTTTCCCGCGTGGCATTACGTGGAAATCCTTTGTTGTCATTTGTAATGTCCCTCGTCCTTTGCGCTCTGGTTTTTAGTGCCCTCTACCCCGCCGCCCCTCACTGCCAAACGCACGCCACGTGCACAGCCACGTGCACACGCACGCACATGCACACGCACGCACAGCCACAGACACACTGCACACCGTATTTCAGCTCCACTTCCCAAACCGTGCCATGTTTATTGGAGGCTACAGTTTGTTCATTGTTTACTTATGGGTGGAGAGGCATCAGAACCACCCAGCAGAAACAATGAACGTTATCCTCAAACCACACCAGCATGACAAGGCAAGGACAGTTTGTGTGTGTGTGTGCGTGTGCATGTGCGTGTGTGTGTGTGCGCGCACGTGCGTAAGTGAATGCCCCAGGCAAGGTCATAGGAAGCCGTTTATACTGATCAAACTATATAACTTAACTTAGATTAATATTTGTGTTCAGAATGCACAGAGCAATATGTCATGTGTTTACTATGTTTCGGGCAAATGTTGCTCAGTGACAGACAAAGAGAAGTAAGCATTTGTCAACTTATCAGTGGTTTCCTGTAGTACTCTTTTTCCTTGAGTCCGGTCCCTGAATAACTGAACCATGCTGACAAGATGAATGGGCGGAGACGCCACGTGGCAGCCATCTGTTGTGGCTAGGTGGCCTTTTCTAAAGTCCTTCTAGGCAAGTCTCCCAACTGGCAGCCATCTTTGAAACGCCCTGGGCAGTTATTTAGGAAGACATTATTATAGGCAGGTGGCTTACGTCAATGCAACCACATGATTGGTTAAATAGGTTGATGCTAGGCAGTTATTAAGCAGACGATTGGCTCTTTTGGATGTTGTTTGTTTATTTTCCTCCAACTGCCATATTTGTGTTTCATAATTCTCCCATAGAGCTCCATTAAAAACTCTTTAAGTGGCATATGTCTCCTTTATAGTGTCTTTGCATTTACACAGTACCAACCTTTATATTAGTTCTTACGGAATGGGAAACACCAATGGATACCCTAAATTCACCCTTGTTGAGATGTTCCTGTGTTAGTTACAGTACTAGTACTGTAAAGATGCAAGATAAAAATATTAATTTTTAATTGCTGTGAGTAAGTCAACAGCAAAACATGAGACCCTTTGATTTGCTCATAGAACTGTTATTTATTTTCTGTGCTACTGACTAATATATGCCTCCTGCCATCATTCTCCACTTGAGAATCTTCATAAGTCTGCTGATGTTCACAACAATGACAGCTTTTAAACACAGTGAGGGCAGTTGCACTCCGCGACCAGTCAGATGCCAATGTACCATTTTAATCCGGTGCAGCTTTAAAACAATAGTCATAAGGTTTACTTCAGGTAGCTAAAAATATACACCAAATAGAATAGTATAAGATTAAAGGTATACTAAGCTATTGCAAGCTAATTGTAAGATATTACACTTTTTGTAAAATTCACCAAATATCTCCTTGCATTTCGCTATTTTACCGCTTTCTGTGCGTGTTGGTTGTTCCTGGCTCCGTAAATCGAGTGAGTTTGAAATATGATTAAAAATGTTTTAAATGAAAACTTAATTCAAGTCAAGTGAATATCACCTCGTAGAGCCGGCCCGCTTTCCAGGGGCAACATTGTTTCTATTGTGTCTAGCAGCGAATTAAGCCGCATGCAGAAAAGAAGAGGCGTTAAAGGGATTGAAAATGGAAACCCCGGGCTAGAGCTGCATTCAGCCTGACCGCCTACTACCTCTCTGCACGCTGTCATTAGGCTTTGATTCTCACGCGAGAGTCCGTGACCACGACGACGATGACAGCAGCGAACCATAAAAAAAAACGAGATAGCTCAATAAAAGCACGAACAGCCGCAAGTTCATAAACGGCACCCGAGGGCCGCGTGAATTTGAGTTTGCCACTTCCACACTTCTTTTTCCTCTGCTGATTTTTAGAGGTGATTACCTTGGATGTTTATAGACGAACACCATTTGGATTCAAGGGAGTTGGCGCGGTGTGAGGTTTGGCGTCTGTGTCTGCTTATATTGGATTTATTGGCACAGTTCTTGCTACATACAGAAATGTTTGCTATACGTTCACACTGGAATAATTTAATAAAAAATAAACGCATTCTGTCAGATGTTTGGGACAGGGAAAACAATACTGCATAGCCATATCTCCGGAAAACCCCGGTCGTGAGGTCGTTATTGGCAACAGTGCACGAGAACCAACCGCTTTTGACACACGTGGAATGAGCAGACCAAATGAACTGATGATTGTTGGAGACGTTCACCTTGAGGCTCTGCAACTCACTGTCCCAGACAATACAAGTGAGACGTACGCATCCATATGTCATAATTACAACTTTGTCGATGCATTGAGTTTTCCCTCAACACGACGACCTACAGTATATCTCCTCTCCTTATTCATCCCCTCCGCGGTGCTGGAGGTGTTCGGTGGGGAGCGGGTGGGCCCGTGTGAGCCCTGGACCCTGGCAGCTTTTCAGGCTGTGTGGGTGATCTTAGTGGATCAGTGTGATCTGTGTGGGGGGGGGGCACTGATGCACAAAGGAAATAATCAGGCAACGCATGCAGGGTTCAGAGGTATGCAAATAGTGCTTAAATAAAGCTAAAACAATAGCGATGCACACGCACACACACACGCACGCACACACACACGCACACATGCACGCACGCACACACACACACACGCACAGCACAGCAACAGAAATATGGATGGAGGGAAAAATAAAGTCCCCAACAACAGCCAGCCCCCTGACAAGCCCTCTTCCCCGAGCTCATTTGCATAAAACATTAAGCCCAACAAAATGATTGCACCTGACAAGTTGAGCTGGAGGAGGCGGCGGGAGCATCTTCGCCGGTGGCACATCCCGCACCAAGCGCTCTCCCGTCAAGCCACCTCTCTCCCTCCCGGCCCCCCTCCTTTTGTGCGGCCGCCGTTACCGCGACGTGATTAATCCCTCGCCTTTTGTCTTTTCTCTCCCGTCCCCCGTCCCCCGTCCCCCCTTCCCTTCTCTGTCCCGCCCACAGATCCAATAAGTTGCCCTTTGAATCGGGTTACCCTGCACCCGGCAGATAGGGGCACTGTGACGGATGTGCCCGGCCACGCGCCAGCCGGAGGAGCGTGTTTTGTTTGTCGTCGGCATCGTGGTGATGTCGCTGGCGCTGTGCGGTTGTACCGCTGTGATGGTGCATTAAGGCGCTAAGTGTTTGTCTTGTAATGCAGTTAAACCTGCGTGTTAACCGCCCACGTGCTCCCAAAACTATTGTGTGCCGCATTTAAGAAATCTATATGCACTCTATTGAGCGTTGCCATTTAACCTGAGGTGAAATGGAATAATTTAGTGAACTAGTGAAGGAGTAACTTCAGCGTTTGCCATGGAGAACGCATGCTGGTTCTTATTTGGATGGGGGAAGAAAAGAAAAAAAAAAGAAAAAAGATGACAATCAAAATATTAATATCTTCCTCACTACTATGCATCCGCTTGAAGACTCCTGGCGTTGAGTACTTTGCTGAAGGATAGCTCGGAGATAAAGAAAGACAGACATTATTGCCTCTCTTTCATTTATGCCCCCCTGGCAGCAGTGGGTATGGTAATATGGTTTTTGAATATTTGCAAGTGTAAAATTAAGAAATGAGCGCTGATAAAGAGTGACAGCAACAGAGGCGGCTGAGATTCTTCGTATGACAGGCGGTGTCAAAAACCTGGGTGATGCTGTCATTGTGACAAACTTTTCAAAAGAACAATCCAAAGACACACCGTTATTGAAGTGTGTTGCAGCGAGCCGCACTGTCAGTGTTGTCCCCGCACTTAAAACATGGAAACATCGCCTAATTATGCACGCTGTGTTTTTTTCTTTCCTTTTTTTTCTTCTTTTTTATCTTCTGCGTGTACTTAAACCTACAAAATTTCAACATATGTGAATATACTGTACTTCCAACTGTGTCTGTCTGTGTGTGGATATAGAAGAAGTTTTGGTCTACGTGCAAATGCAGGCTAGAAAGAGATATTAAATCACGTTTAAATGGAAAATTGTAACGAAAATATTTTTGAAATAGTCAAATTTTTTAGCCTTTTTTTTTCCATAATTTCCTTTTATTCATTTATTCATTTATTTATTTGAGTGGCTTTGAGCTGGCGTTAGCCTCAACCAGAGCAGGTGTCGCTTTGACGTTGGGGCCCCGCCATGGACTTTTCCTCTCCTTTTCATTTTCGCAGGACTTTTATTAGTACAGTAACCCGACTGAGCCCCGTCATGTCGGGCAAGGGGCTGCGAAGACCATTACCAGCTGGTCTATTGTTCAGGCGGTGCCAGCTGTGTCTGTTTTCATTCGACATTTTCCCTTTGTTCTGCTACGCCTCCCTGTAAAAGTACAGAGAGAGGAAGACAGAGTTGTATTTCACTGTTTCATGAACTATTCCCCTCAGCGGTCGCTTCGTAGCCCGATGCTTTGGCCTTTTTGGCATGTGTGTGAGTGTGTGTGTGCGTTCGTGCGTGCGTGTCTCTGCTTTTGTGTGCGAGTGTGTCAATGAGGAGGAAGGCAAGGTCTGTAATCACCTAATCCAAACATACACTCGGGGAATCTCATTACTGGCCCTAACAGTTCCATTTGAACCTTATCTGGTTTCAATCAGCCCGCCTCTCGTTTGGAGCTAGGCAATAGAAACTCGATTCTTTTTGTGCCTGAATCTCTGGCGTCTCCGCGCTGCTATCAGGGCTCCCCTGTTTGTCTTGTCCGTCAGCCTCTCGGGAAGCCGAGGGCATTTTGAAGGCTCAGTCAACAGGAGGAGAGAGAGAGATGGAGAGAGAGAGAATGATAGATAAAGAGAGAGAGAGAGAGAGAGAGAGAGAGAGAGAGAGAGAGAGAGCACTTCGGCAGCAGTTGGTGAAATGCTGGTTCTCGTCAAGCCAAGTTGCGAGATCTGGAATGTGTGTGTGTGTGTGTGTGTGTGTGTGTGTGTGTGTGTGTGTGTGTGTGTGTGTGTGTGCATGTGAGAGCAAGAGAGAGAGAGAGACATCAGTGAACGTATGTGTGCATAATGGATAGCTGCCATGAGGGAACTCCCACTAACCCCACACCCTGGTTTGTCCCGGGCCCCCTCACCCCCACCATGCATGTTCACATGTAAACGGACATTAAAACGAAACCTGACCCCGGCCCTGGAATCTTTGAGGTGCCTTTCCCCCCTTTTTTCTTTTTCTTTTTCCCTAAACATGGAGTGGAGTCATATATTTATGTGTGTGTGTGTGTGTGTGTGTGTGTAAGAGCGTATGCGGGGGCCGTATACTCAAGCAAGGGGGTCAAATAAAGGTCAGCGAGGCACGACGTCAGCGACGGCAAGGGGAAAAATAACGTCTCAGGAATCGTCAGATAAAAAAAAAAAAAAAAAAAAAAATCCAGAAGGTTGCGAGCCCGGGAAATAATCACAGGATCTGGAATTCACAATAACAAACTGGCCATATATCTACCTGTCTCCGGCCTTCCTCTCCGAGAGGGTCACAGGGTCAGGCAAATGGCTGCATTCCATCAACAGCTTTTTTCTTTCTCCTGCTGGGCTCTCAATGAAGTGTCTGGAAGGATCCAATATGGCCCCTCTTAAGCAAACCTTTAACAGTTTTAGCTCCCTCCACCATCCCTCCAGATGCTTTTTTTTTTCTTTCTTGGCATGAGTGAGTGCATTTATTTTTGTCCATATAAGCAGGGCTGACGCAGTTGAAGTTCAAACGGCGCCGTCATCCTGGAACACTCAATTTCTTCTCTCTCTCGTCCGAGTACACTAGACCGTTAGCCTGGACGCGAGACGCGCTAGCTACTCGCTAGCTTGAGGCTGTAGCGCCAGAAGCCGAAGAGGCTGGAGAACTAGAGCTAGCGCTTTGCGGCTATATGTTTGAGGGCTTCCTCTGAGACCTAAGATGGAGCTCGGGGTTTTGTGGTCGTAGCGACTTCTGGGTTGAATTAACAGTGGAGCAGGGGAGCCATGACTAGTGTCTGGCGGGGGCTGTTGGGGTCTGGTCAGGGGTCTAGCAAGGCAGGTATGATTTACATAGCTGTGAAAGAGCCCAGGATTTTAGTCTGCCCAGACCACTCCCTGGGGAGCCATGTTGAAGGAGGAGCTGCATTGTGATACTGTGCGTGATTTATATTCCCCACACACTCTTGCTTCCCACAGCCTGACAGCTTCATTATTTATTTTTTGTTTGTTTGCTATCATTTGCGCTATCGCAGTTAGGGGTACTGTACTGCGTGTACACCTTGCATTGCAGCCTATAGAGACTCACTGGAGTGTTCTGCAGATCTGTTTCCTGCGGAGGTTAGGCTCTTGTTGTAGTTGCCCGCGTGTGCCCGAGTAGACACAATAGATAATTTGTCCCTTTTTGCTTGCCTTACTCCCAACATGGGAAATCACCCAGCAGAGATGGCAAGGGATTCCGATTGAAAGTAAGTTATTTCGTCAGTATAAAGTGTAGTAAACAGCCTGAGGTGAGGAGAAAATAATGATATACCCTGTTGTCCCTGTTTTGGAGGATGGGGGGGGGTATATGGCATGAGACACAATCATCCTCGCACACGAGAAACTTCAGCAACGCTTTCAGAGGATGTATTTCATCATGTGAGATAAGGGCAGCTGATAGCACCGCTGTTGTGTGGCTGTATCGCGTTCGCGTCAAGGTGCAGGGGCCTCTGCCGCGGGCCTCCTTGAGACTGGTGCGCGGAGTTGCAGACTGCAGGGCATATCTAAATTCAACTATTGATTAACCTTGCAGCAGAGAAAATCTAATGAAAAATAAACAAGAGCCAAAGAGAGCCCCTGTAAAGACATCACTGTCTGCAGTTACACTGCGGGATTCTTTGCCCCACCGTCCCCCAATCTTACAACCGCATTCAAATTATTTGCTTTCTCAGTCGAAAATCGAAGGGTTGTAAAAATTGACTTCCTGTACTGCCGGAGAGAAATAAATTTCAGCGGTATTGGCAGCAGTCAAACAGAAAAGCTATTGCCCAGCATTTAATTATTGAAGACATTGATCAACCGTGTGATTTATTTGCTGTGGTTCAGTTAAAGGGCCTAATTGAGTCTGTGTGTACTGTAGAAGCTTCTTATTTGTTCATTTGACCTGGAGCAGATTCCAGCCTAACGTGGAACGATGTGTGCAGTAGAGGAATCGTGGATGCGTGTAGTGTGTGTTTCGTTTTCGATAAACAAACAAACTATAAACGCTCAACTGAAACAATGGGCTTCTCATTAATAAATAACAAAAAACGTCGAAGAGAAACAACAAGAGCTAGATGGAGCTTTAAACTTCTGAAACCTAAAATGAAGCTATTGTGCAAAAGGCATTAACACGAGTACATCCAATCAAACACCATACACAGAAAATAAGTCTCGTCTTTTGCCAACGACCTTCAGCGAAGACTGCACATGCAGCTGGTACTGGCACTGCATGCAGCACAGAAGGAACTATGGGTACATCTCCCAATGTCACGTATTAATCCTCCACCCCCACCCCACTAAACACACCTCTCACCTCCCCCCGGCGTCTCATCGATAGGCAGAGAACCTGATCTATCACTCAAGCTGCTGTAGAGTGCTTTACCCATGGTGCACCTGTAGGCCACGATGAGGTAATCTGGCTAGTCTCACCACGCTCCATGCAGCCTGTAGGCCTACAGTACATAATACATCTTGAATTAATCAAATGTTGCACGTATATCTGCTCTCGAACAGCCTTACACAGAGGCTGCTGTGTTTGCCGGTGTTGTGCTTATAATAACCCCCCCACATACACACACACACACACACACACACACACACACACACACTCACTCCGCCCCCACCAAAGCAACAGCAGATTTTGCAACAGGGGAGATGTTGAGGCTAAACATTATGTTCAGTCCAGTGTGACGACACCAAATGCCAAAGCTGATACTCCCGGAGGGAGCTTGTGAGGCGCGCACCTAAGAGTGTCTCTGTGCAGCACTGCCATACGTCTGGACCCTCCCTTTCTTTCTCCAGCAGAAGACAGCGTACTGTACCGTTTCACACACACACACACACAAAGTGCACCGCGCCAATGGAAGTTGGGATAAACCTCAAATGCGTTAATAAATAAAAAGTA
>JAODUE010000015.1:1398695-1440810 GCA_027564755.1 Amblyopsis hoosieri
TATACAGTATATATACAGTATATATATATATATATATATATATATATACTATATATATACACAGTATATATATATATATATTAGGAACTATTGTCAGAAGAAGCTACAGCACCAAGTCGTTAAATACTTCTTTGGGATTTTAAACAGCTTATGTACAGCTCAAACAGAAGGATTTCTTTTTTTTAATGTATAAACGCAGACAGAAAAAGCCTTCAGCCGTTGGCACTAAAATAACCTGTTATCCTTGGAAGTGTCTTTATTGTATTTAGTCACAAGAAGACATTTATCATGAGGTTATAAATCTTCTTGAGTGAAGGTTGTTAATGACTACGAGAGACAGTGATGGAAGTGCTCTGTCTCCTTCGTCAGACCGGGCTGGGATCTGCTGCTTGCAGCTGGGATAGCACTTCATTTGGACCGGGGCTCCCCTGGGCGACTCGCTATACAGTGGACCGGCCCTGTGCTAAGACCGTCTGCATTCGCCGGTTTATGGAGACGGTCCGTACAGACTGGCACTGACAGTTCTATGGCTGCACAAATGCTTTTACAGCAGTTAGGCTGGTGTTTACTTTGTGTCTGTCTGTGTGTTTCTCTCTCTCCCTCTCTCTCTCTTTCTCTCTCTCCTCTCTCTCTCTCTCTCTCTCTCTCTCTCTCTTTCCTTTTCCCTTACTGTGAAGTGGACAGAAATCTCTGCTGTTTCATCTTTCCTTCCTCTGTTTATGTGGACATGGGGGGAAATATCTTTCCCCTTGGCTTTTGACCCTAAAGGACCTGTCTATATATTACAAGCGGAACTCAAACAAGCACGTGCAGAGAGGGCAGGTGGGCTATTGATAGTGTCCAGCCACTTCCAAGTCTGCTCCATCAGCCTCTCAGGGCCACAAAGGCCTCGGCCCATTTATAGTGGCGAGCAGTGTAAATAAGCATCACCTACGGTTTGTCTCTTTCCTGCCACGCATCATTTCCTCATTGACCGCCCCCGCCACAGTACACTCTCTCACACTCTTCTTTGGCTGACATGTGCACGCACGCGTATGCAGACGTGTGCACGCACGCACGCATATGCAGACGTGCACATCCCGAAAATACACGCGTTGTAAGACATGCATCCCATCCTCCCACACACACACACACACACACACACACACACACACACACACACACACACACACATGCAGCTGTGCACACATTGCTTACGCACACGTATGCAAGCGCGCACACACACGCGTGCATATCCTCGTGCACGCATACACACACACGTGCACACACACACACACACACACACACACACAC
This sequence comes from Amblyopsis hoosieri, assembly GCA_027564755.1. Classification (NCBI taxonomy): domain Eukaryota; kingdom Metazoa; phylum Chordata; class Actinopteri; order Percopsiformes; family Amblyopsidae; genus Amblyopsis; species Amblyopsis hoosieri. Next base: position 1,399,989 of record JAODUE010000015.1, read on the forward strand.
ACACACACACACACACACACACACACACGCAGCAGCATTCTCCAGCCACTCCATCTTTGTGCCACGACCTTCCAGCCTTAATGAGTCTTTCAGCTGAGCGATGATAGACTTGTATTTATTCTCCAGGCTGATCATTTTAGGGAGTGTAGCACCACTCGCAGGGCCTGGGGCGCATGCCAAGGACAGATCACCTTCCCGCTCCAGGCAGGGAATGGGGAAGGGGCGGTGGGGGGGTTTGGGGGAGGAAGGGGGAGGAGCAGTTTTTAGACCACTGCCTCATGCTATTTTTTTCCCCTTCTGCCTTTTCCTGAGAGTGAAGGCACTCTGTATGGGTGAATATTAGTACACGGGCAGGATAAGGTCCTGTTTGAGAAATAATTTAGCTCACACACACACACGCACACACACACACACACACACCTAATCATATTAGATTAGCTGTACTTTATATAAAGACATTTTCTATGGAACACATCAAAGTAAAAATGATTTCCATGTATTAACTAGTCCATCAACTGAATGGAAGAGGGAGAAACACTCCGTCTTCCCTCTCCCCACAGTTGGACACTAGAGAGTTTAAGTGTCCAACCTTGCTTAGTAAAATAAAGTCAGCTGCTAATAGTCAAACACTAGAAAACTGTGTGTGTGTGTGTGTGTGTGTGTGAGTTGTGAGGTGTAATGGGGGGTGGTTATGAGGAAGGGGGTGCATCATTGTTAGATAAATCTATCACCCTGCACACGCATGAGGTCATCAATTCCACATTTGCGTCCATGAGGATGAGAGGAGGGGGGGGCAAACCAAACACTCTTCTCGCTCTCTCCGCAGCATGGTCCCGGGGCTTTAAGCACTCCGTGTAGGCCCCAGTGCTTGGGCTTGTGCCATGTAACACTGGCCCGGGGAGAGGAGGCCGTCGAGACATGCATCTAAGAGGGGAAACAGTGAGCTATTGTGCGTCTCGGCGCAGCGGGGATTTGTTTAAGAGGGCCTTTATCATTTTCTCAACTAACTGACACGGACGGTTGGTAGCGATGTGAGAGGATTAACCGTCCCGAGTCTCCGCGGTTGTTTTCAATGAGGCTTACTCGCGCATTCTATCTTTATACGTGCTAACTTTCGACACGGCATTTATATATTTTTCTTTGCGGGGTATGGGGAGGGAGTCACTTTTTAAAAACCTTAGGGGACAAATCAGGCTAATACTTTATCCATCTGGGGAGAGAATCTGACCAAGCTTCACTTCTTATTTGTTAAAATAAACAATTCCACATGTCCTAGAATTTGTATATTGTTTCATTCAGTTTGTTGCAGTGCGTGTGTGCAAAAGAAGAAGAAGATATCTCTGATTTCTGAAACTCTACTCTGCACGCACGCACACGCACACACACGCACACGCGCGCGTGCACACACACACACACGCACCGAAGCCTCTGACTCAGTACTGCGGATTCCACCGGTGTTCCCAAGTAGCCCTAGAGTGTTGACATCAGAGCTACAGGATCAGTGTCTCTCAGGGGCAGATGGTCTTTGGGGAGGGGCCAGAGCAATTCCCTGGATGCCTGGATTTGTGCTGGAACACGCAGGACGAATCAGAGCACCTGTGTTCTCTTGGACATAGCTTCGCACTGATCACATGCTCCGACTCAAGGAGGGCGGGGCGGATTCTCGGGACCACATGGACATCTAAAAGGCACCGAATGTGGTTGACTGATGCACCCTCCCCTTCCCCACCCACCCCCAAATCCCTCAATCACCCAATCACCCACACCCAAGCCCCTTCCCTGGCTGACCTGCAGTTGAACTAGGAAGACAATCAACCATGTACTTTGCTCTAGTTATTCAAAATTACATCAAGCTTCTCTTATCATACAGTACTCCTAAATATGTTACATGTTAGTGTTATCAATGTATTTCTCTGAAATATTTCTTATTTATCAATATTATAAACATTTTTTTTTTTTATATACTGTATATGAATGATACCAACCCCCTATAACTTATATCAGCCATTTACAGTACATTCTACATTTGCTGCCGTGTTCCTTATGTCCTATTAATTGTCTTCTTGCATTTACTGTAAGTAAGCCATGCATTAATTACGTGGATATGTGGTCGAAATGAAACGCATCTGCCGTGGAAATGCACAGAAGGTGCATGAGGCGTACGTCACGGCACCAGAGAGCTCTGCGACGGTTTTACTCCTCTCACAGGATAAGCTTGAAGTCCGAAGATCTGATGATAGCGGCCATGCTATATGCTCTGTGTGCGGAGTGATTCCACATGCTGTGGCTGGTGTTAGGGTCTGGAAAATATTGTGTGTTTTTTTTTGTTTTTGTTTTTTTTGGGGGGGGTGGCGGGTTGGGGGGGGGGGGGGGCTCGCAAACACTGCAAAGCATCACCGCGCTACCCCCGGAACTGAAGCGTAATTCAGAACAGGAGGGCAGCGTCTCGTTCATTGTTCGGTTGCGTTAACCCCAATCAGCTTACAGACGCTGTTCCCGGAGTGTGCGTAAGGAGAGCAATGTCAGGACAGTACAGGGAAGAGCAAAAAAATAAAAACATTGTTTTAGTTTTAAACTCATCGAGCAATCGAGGAGTAATTCATTTTCATTCCTCTCTACCCCTCCCCACTTCCCCTCAGCCTTGCACTTTTGTGCACGTGTCTTTGCAAACATTAACGTGTGACATATACTGTAGTGACAACGACTGGGGCTCTTGGGCTCTCTAACACAATTGCAGTAGGGAGTGTACCTCTAAAATTGAACGAGCTGCTTGTTTGATCACGTCTTTTTGAGCCAGTGGCTGCGTGTCACGGCAACCACCTGTCAGAAGTAATGATGCTGTCAAGTTAACAAAGCTAAAAACATATAATAGCATGCGTCGTTTCTGTGAAGAGCCAATACCTAATTTCATGAATACTCACCCCTTCGGGTAGCGCGTTATCAAACTGTTAGCCACAGCAACACCGCCAACGTGTTTGGCTATCCTCCGCCTAGCTTGCTCCCTGCTGCCATAGCCAATGACAGGTATACAACACCCTAAAAGTGGGAGTGGGGTGTGAAGACCCTGTCACTCCATTGTCATAAATGCCACTGTGTACCGTAGCATTGGGCAGCATGCATATTTATGACGGTGCGTAAACACTGCCCCACCGTCAGACCAGGGGCGGTGTGCGATCCTTCTCGCGTGCCACTCGCTGCCCAGCCTTTAGAGGACCCGGTGGCACCGAGGTGTCAAAGAGAATGCCAGCCTTTGTTAATATCTACACGGTGATTCGCGCCGAGGCCCGGAAAACCAGTGAAAACAATAATTAATCTCCTCGCGGGGAAGAAACGATTTCCTAAACTCCCATGTAGCATTTTTAGCAGCGTGGCTGTTTCATCCTGTTTTGATGGAGACAGTTTTGACGGGATCAAGTGTGCATGTTGAGACAGAGGGGCCCTCCGCTGCATCAGTCAGCCTAACCTGTCAGAGGGGAGGGACTTCTATAAACTTTGATAATTAGTGGGTGACAGGTCCCGGCATGCTCGTGACTGACAGGTCCAACTCCCTGCCAAAGCCTTGATCCAAGCAGAATGACCCGGGGGGCGAGGCCCGGGAATTAATCATCGGAAAGTGGGCCACACAATAGCCAAAGCGCTCTCAAGATCCTCAAAAGTGTGGAACCGCTGGTTTCAAAGTTAACTATTACTTTATTTTACAATGCTTACGCTCCCATGCAGTGTTGCCTGTGATGCTAAGGGCAGTAAACGCTCGGATATGGCAAAACATGTTAGCCCTGTGATGCTAATGGCAGGCAGTAAACGCTCGGATATGGCTTAACATGTTAGCCCTGAGATGCTAAGGGCAGTAAACGCTCGAATATGGCAAAACATGTTAGCCCTGTGATGCTAATGGCAGGCAGTAAACGCTCAGATATGGCTGAACATGTTAGCCCTGTGATGCTGTTGGCAGTAAACGTATTGATATGGCAAAACATGTTAGCCCTGTGATGCTAATGGCAGTAAACGCTCAGATATGGCAAAACAAGTTAGCCATGTGATGCTATTGGCAGTAAAGGCTTAGATATGGCAAAACAAGTTAGCCCTGTGATGCTATTGGCAGTAAAGGCTAGGATGTGGCAAAACAAGTTAGCCATGTGATGCTAATAGCAGTAAACGCTCGAATATGGCAAAACATGTTAGCCCTGTGATGCTATTGGCAGTAAACGCTTGATATGGCTAAACATTATCAGCCACAGGTGGTGTGAAATCCTTTCTGCTCCCCTGCGACCCTGGTCCGCCACACCTTTGTCTATTTTCCTCTCTGCGGGGCGCCCTCACTGCAACCCTGGCTTCCCCTGGCAGAACCACCAGACTTCCTGCATCCCTGAGCTATGAGACATCCCACACGTACGGGTTCGAGCAGGGAAGACGCTGACTGTGTTTTGTTTTTTAATGTTTTTTTTTGTGTTGTTTTTTTTTTTTTGCAATAAATTAAAAGCTATTTGAGTGTTTTTTTTTTTTTTTTCCTGGCTACTGTACTCGATCCATATTAACATCCTATTCAACTGTCAGGAATACTTACCAACACTTCTGCAGAAGCTGTGTTCAGGTGGATGTTATGGAAATTAGCTACTTTGGTTTCAGTTGCGCGCACACATGCACACACACACACGCATACACACCTCTGACCACAAGGTTCAACCGTGGAGTTGGCGGCACGAGAGTAATTAAAGGCAGTTTTATGAAAGCCAGTGCACTCTGACCCGTGCCCTTCCTAAGTACATTTACTCTACCTTGAATGCTGGGGGGGAACGAACATGACCCCGTCTCGCAGGTCAACTAATAGCGGAGACGTTTGTGAAAGATGCTTCCCGAAATTTAATGTATTGAAAAATGTGTTTCCTCTACTTTGTCATGTTTCACATAACCTCTTACTGGCTCTGCTTGTTGAGGACCTCCCTTAGCAGACGCACCCTTGGAAAAGAGCCCCTGCTCTGAACAAGTATATCCACCTGTGTTTAGCAGCATGAAGAAGAGTCGTCTAGCCCAAAGCCATGTAGAAGAGTCGCATCAACACTGAATGGACAATTTTCTCACAGCAATGGCGGCTCGTGGAACCTCATTTCCCAGTAGTTTCCAGTAGTTAGCCGCGAAAACTTGATCTACCCTATAAAATATATTGTAAATGTAAATTGAGGCATTTATTGACTACTATTTATTGATGACTAATTACCAAAAATTACAAGTATTTAAAGGTATTTATCAGTTCAAATTGCCCAGCCGAGCACCTCCTGGAACTGTTTTGGATGGATCACGTGACCATTGAGAATGTCGAACTGCCGTTGGCGTGACTCTCTCTTCTATTTGGCTCTGGTTTAGTCTAGTCCGGGGTCTCATGGCGAAAGCTCAGCCCTGCCCGCATCCCATGCAGCTGGCTGTAGATTCTCAAGGTCCACACACTGAAGGGGAGGTCCTAAGGGGACGCTGGAAACTAGATGTTCAAGGTTTTACCAACGATTTTGGAATAGAGCAACATAATGCATTTCGGTGGGAGCAATTCTGGTCTCACAAGTGTACACCTCAGCTCCGCGCCAAAGCAAACACTCACTCATATAACTGGATTAGTTGGAGTGAAGTTAGTGTTTTTTCAAGTGTCAGAGAAGTGCTATGGAATTAGAATATTTGTAGACAAGAGAAGAGAACACAATTTATTTTTAGCAATTGACAAAGCGGTTATTTGTCTTTCCCACTGTCACTGTCTTGTGTAATACAACTATTTAATCTAGCTACCTAGTGTATTTGTCGTTTTACGTCACTAACGACATTTTGCTGAGGAGGCAGAGCATAGGTTATGTACTGTAGCATCCAGACAGTTAAATATACCATGCATAGCCTGAAACAAAGTAAATTTGCAGAAATACCATTGTGGCCTCAGATTGATCGTATGTACTTGGGAATAAGGGCCCTATTTTACACTCGGCGCAATGCGGGAACGCAAGTGTCTTTGCTAGTTTCAGACCGATGCAGTTGTTATTTTCCCGTCCAGCGCCCACGTTGTCTAAATAGCAAATGCACTTGCGCCCATTTGAGTGCCAGTAGGTGTGTTGGTCTAAACATGAGGTGTGGTCTAGCGTATTGCTGGTGCATTTTTAACTTGAGGCAGCGGAAAGTGATTGACCAGCAAAAACCTGGTCTAAAATCAGTGCGAGAAGCATTATAAATATAGTATCGCCTATGGCAGGTGGATAATGTGTGTACACTCTGCTTGTTACACATACAGGGATGTACAGGAGTGCACAATATCAATACACCTTTGATGCAAGTGCGCCTGATAGCAAACATGGATTTGGACACAACCTAAATTCAATTTGCCCCTTGCGATTTAGATCGTTAAAATAGGGCGCTAAATGTTAGCGAGTTCGGGATGGTCTCGCGAGCTTTGGTTTAATTTCGCTGTGAGAATCAGTCTGGAAAGCCTCTGAATCATTTTGAATGTGTCAGAGTGGCAGCTGAACTTTCCAATCAGCGTCGTGTTTATAGCTATACGGCCGTGGTTTTCCAATCGGCGTCGTGTTTATAGCTATACGGATGTGGTTTAGGTGTGCCGACCATGGTGCCGACAGCAAAAACGACCAGATGGTTCATCCAATCAACTGCCAAGTATTTTTTTGAAAGTACAGCTACTCACAAACTGTTTCAATGTACGGCTCCCCAGATGGACTTGTGGCAACAAATCCTCTGGCATGTAAGGTTAGCTAAATGTAATAACTCCAAATAGCCATAAAAGCCCCCTAGAAAAAACATGATGTTCAATGTTTTGGTGAAATCTGTCGACCTCCCCGTTGACTTGGAAAACACTGGGTCGATCTAGTCTGCAATGTCTGCAAGGGTGAAAAGTCCCCCTCATGTCCATCTCTCTCTTTGCTCCATTCACTCTGGTTTTACTCCTTCTCTACTGCTTCTGACCACCGCAATGCCCAGACCCAGTCTGTACTGGTTTGATGTTCCAGGAGTCGGTTTGATGCCAATAGAGCTTAGCACATCACTGTATAAGTTGCCATGTGTAAACAGAAAAAGCAACTACTACGTCCAAGAATATTCCCTGACGCTACCATGGAAGTCACATGGCACTCATAACACCAATCTTTTCATAACAATGTCTTGGCAGATGGATATTTATCCATGTAGGTGTGAGGTGATTGACAGGTGCTATGGAATGTTGTGTGAAGCCGCTTCACAGTTCGCTGTCAAGGTTACGGTGCATCACAGAAATCTGTGCTAATCATAGCCCCTAGTAAGCTCTACCTGACAGAGAGAAACTCTACTGAGGGTGAATTGTTGACATGTTTTCTGAAACCAGCATGCCTAGCACATTATGTTTCCCTTAAGCCAATTCACAGTGATGGGGAGTGCTGAAAGGATTTTGATTGTCTGCTAAAGTATTTAATGCCCAGCAAATATTTGAGACACTGTTCATGGCGCGGAAACAATACATACAGTTTCCAGCATTCTTGGCTAATCAAGCAGAACAAAACAAACTAACCCTGCGGGGAAAGAGTTGGGAAAAGTATTGCTTCTTTGGCATGTGTGGACAATGTGATTCTGGAAAAAAAAAGAAGAAAACATTGTCCTCATTTGACATTTCTGGAATTTTATTTTCCCCTTGGTGACTAGTACAGTATGAATACGGTATTCACTCCATACTAGCATCCGTATATGCACGTATGCAATGCATGCTAATATACAAATTATCCCAACAATCACGCTTTCTTTAATGAAATTTAACAGTGTTGCATTAGCCCAAAATGAACTGTCTGCCTCTGGCCTGCAGTGTTTTTAAGGATTACTGGAAAATACAATATCTTCTTTGTCAGCACTTAAGGTCTATATAGCGGTGCCTCAGGATAGGATATCCCTTTCCTGAAAGGAAGGATTGCCCTATTTTATTTTATTTTTTCAACTCTTATGCTGTTCATCACATTAACACCTAAACTCCGCTCCAAAGCAAACACTCAATCATATAACTGGATTAGTTGGAGTGAAGTTAGTGTTTTTTCTAGTGTCAGAGAAGTGCTATGGAGTTAGAATGTTTGTAGACAAGAGAAGAGAACACCATTTATTTTTATCAATTGACAAAGCGGTTGCTTGTCTTTCCCACTGTCACTGTCTTGTGTAATACAAGTAAAAACAATATAATAACATAATAAGTATTAATAATAATAACAAATAATAATAGCAAATAAAATAAAAATAACACTATTTAATCTATTTGTTTTATTTTTTCAAAGACCATGTTTTCAGATTGGCAGCTGGGTTTCCATCGTGGCCATTGAGAGCCATGTGTTTCAGGCCTCAAGTACTTTGACTCAACGTCCCCTTCCAGATGTTCCCTTTATAACTCCTCTCCATCTGGCGGTCATTGTGCTCTGCCATGCGAAATCAATAGCAGGTCCATTTGCCGTATCATACCGTATAGCGTCTCCCCGAACTCCGGATGGCGATGACGCTCTGATAACCCATGGGCGAGGCGCATGGGGAAGATTTTTAGACTGATCGATATCGTTGGTGTACTTTATGACAGGGATTCTATCAGGATGCACCGTGCTCCACTGACTGCCTGCCTTCAGTGTCATACACGTGAGCGGTGACATGTCATTTTGCCGTTATACGCGTTGGTTTAGCATATGCGTGTGTGTTGGCATATCCCAACTTTCTGTCAAAAAATGGAACAATTTGCAGGGCTATTACTGTATTTTATGCTCAGATGTGGTTCTGCGTTGCTGCATTTCTGTCATGGCCGCCCTGGGGTCTCTACGGTTCAGCCTGGAGTCTTTCCATCTCTGTCCCTGGGCGGTGGCAGTGATATGAGCTACTATGACATCACTCCATTAATGTGTTCCTTGGCCAAAGAGAGTGGCCCAGTCTTGGGGGAGATATCAGCGGGACTCATTGGCATTATGAGCTGCTTCAGCAAACCCCACTTAAACCCAGCCTTCTGCTTCCTAAACATGGATTTAATACCCTCATTAATGATATATGACAGGGGGGGATCAATACAGACCATGGGTTAGAGCCCTGGGTGTGTGTTCATTCTGTTTTGTGTGTGTGTGTGTGTGTGTGTGTGTGTGTGTGTGTGTGTGTGTGTGCGTGTGTGTGTGTGTGCGTGCGTGCGTGTGTGGGCGGGTGTGCATGCATCCTTGTATGTGCACACCAGGCGTTTCATTTAATGGGTACATGCTGTTGAACATCCAACTGGACTACCTCTGGATTCATTACACCCCACAGAGGAGATGGTGGGAATAGCGGGATATCTCACCGACTGAGCTCTGTATGTTAACACTACGAGTCACACAGAGAATAAAAAGCAAATGTATTGCTCTGACAGAAGGGTCTATGGCCCTAGTAAGATGGAGTATCTTAGGCAGTAGTGGATGAGTGTCGCAGTAATATAATGGTAATAGCTGAAATCACCAATGCAAATCAAGTATTGCACATTGTAATATATATATATATATAATTTGTGGGTGTGTATGTGTGACAGGGCTGTGACCTAGAAATACTGGAGCCATATCAATAAAAATCAGATTCCACCTCTGCAGAAAATAAACAGCGTGCTGTAAAAGTTCACTGCCAAAGATTCCAAATCTTGGATTGAATTCCTGCTTACAGCAGAGCGTCAAGGTTAGGGCCCTAGTTTTTAAAGTAAGACTAAAGCACCATCTACCTGACCTTGTGACACTCTATTTGAAGAGAACTGTCGCCAAGGTGATGGTGTGTAATAAAGCCCCAAGATCAAAGTTAGAATTATATATCCAGCCAGCGTGACCCAGCGAACGCGGCCCGACAAGCCCATCCAACAACCATGGCAACCGTTCAGCGGTTTATTTTCTTAGTAGATTGCTCTCCAGAATTCAATTTTTATCCCCATAGATCTGGCCAGTGAATCAGCATTAAAGGGCCCATCAAACTGTCAGGCCATACGGAATGCAGGTACACAGGGTCTGGTCTACTGTAAACAAGCAGTGCGGACCCCTGAATAATGGAAGCCCGGGCTGTTTTATGTTTTTCAGGCAGGGCTTGGAGAAGAGATTTGTCTCCCGCTGCTTTTCACCCAAGTTTGATTCTGAACTGGAAACTGAACGTCGGGACATTAAAGCCTCATACGAGGTAACAAAAACCTAGATGTGGAGCGGAAAAAAGGAGGGGGGCTGGTGGTGAAATTGAAGTCTATCCCCTACATTCTCAGACAATCATTACCTGTGTGGATGTGCTGGAGAGCTTTGTTTCTGGAGAGGAGCCTAAATGGAGCATTTTATGCTTCACTGAGCAGCACTGACACTAAGGAGCCGGTACTTCTTCAGATCTGACAGGTTTTCTTTCATTATCTTTTCCCCCCGTAATTTTTGTGGTGGTTAACGGGGGCTGCGGTGCTTTCAGGAGCCGCAAAATGTCTGACTTAACCGGTTGCGACTCCAAACAATTGCCCGCCGGACCTTGTTCCTCCAAGGTCAAGAGAGAGAATGGAAGGGCCCAGGAACAAATGCAGACCATAGTGTAGTTGTCACATGCTCCGCGAACACATGTGATGGCAGATTCTGCTTTTATTCTCCAATAAATTGCTCTGAAGAAGCATACATAAAGGCATTCCACATACATCGATGTAACGGGGCAATTTTGCTTGAATAAGGAAGATGGCAATGAATTTGCCTTTCTTTATGGTTGCTCAGTTTGAGTGACATTGCTTTATTTAAAATTAACACGCACCTATAATGCTCTATTTCTCAGAGAATGGCAATAATGTCCCTCTTATCTTTATTTAAATACGAAAGTAAAATTGAATGACGTATATATCCACCAAAATAAGCCCTTATGTTAGCCGTTAGCTAACATGCTATATGGTATGCTGTTAGCTGTGCTGACTGTACAGTAAAGCATTAGCGCCGCTGTGGTTAACTTAGCACCGTAGTGCCCAGCCTTTGAGCGGCTTCTGGTTGTGATTAGCGGCGACGGCACCACAGCACACGTATGGTGCACCCACCGCTTGGGGTCCACTGACAGTTCTTGCTGGACTGAAAGAGGTAATGTCCGAGGGGAACAAAAACAGCGCTCGGTCGGGTCTGTCAGGGAAGACGGACACGTTATAACAGATGATGCGAAGGGTCGCAGCGACTGCCCCATCACTCTTGTGCCCCGGAGCAGCATGCAGCTCAGCTGCAGGCGATCCGGTGGTTGCCACATCTGGCCGGGCTTACCTTGAGGGATGAGGGGCATGGCTTGAAGGGACACACAGCGGACACCAGAGGAGACCTGTCAGACCACGGACACTCTTACTGGTTATACTGGCTGGCAGCACCAGTGCAGAGGACATGCAATTGTGTAGTCTGTCGTATAATACACACCTCACAACACGGCAGTTGTATTCCAGGGATGATAACAGTGTATGCCGGTGTTAAGCCGACATTGGTAGAGGGATTTTGTGCAAAGCAGAGCGATATACAACATTTATAAATGCTGATGCAATCACGCAAAATGTTTAGAATAACAAAAGTTATTAGCTACTGTACTGTAACTCGGTTCACATTGGCGATATATTCAAGCTACACGAGCTCTAAAGTACAAAAAAACGTTTTTCGTGTGTCATGCGTGCAACTTGCTCTGCCCACCGGGGCAGAGCTTGCGGCCCCTGGCCCCCGGAGGGAAGGGGAGCTTGGGTAGAGGTGAGGCCCGGGCCAGGGGTCGCAGGGCAACATGAGGGTGAGCGAGGCACACAGTGCGGGGTCACGCTGGGGCTTTTCCTGTCCCGCCCCGCCTCTCCATACTACAGGCCCCAGAAGAAGTAGTGCTCTGGAGGCCGACGCTTGATTACTGCGCCGGGACCCGAGCCACAGAGCGTTTTCATTAGGGAGAGGGCCAAGATCATACAGGAAGGTTCCGGACCATTAATACATTTGAAACGGCGAATGAAAGTGGGGGGCGGGATACAGCTGCCAGGGATTGGAAGAAGTGGGGGCTGGGTTATTTTGAAACAGGAGAGAGCTCTGTGGAATGACCATGAGAGCCTTAGTGAATAAATACCCTGTGGATCATCTTAACCTCATTGTGCCCCCCCCCTTTCCCTTCCCCCTTGTCCTCTCTCTAAGATCTGCAGCCAATTTTCTTGCAAATTAGAATAAATTGTTTGTGAAATCTCTCTCGATCCTACCACTGGGACTCCATTCACAAAATGTAAGGAAAGGAGGGCCGGTGACTGTACAAGGGGTGGTGGTGGTGTGTGTGTGTGTGTGTGTGTGTGTGTGTGTCTGTGTGTGTGTGTCTGGTTAATGACATCACATGCTTCCTGTTTCTGATGTATGTTTTTCATATAGAAAATCATAACAGGGCCATAGGAACAGATTTCGCATTCACACTTGAAGTAGCTTGAAATGATCAAAGCAGCGTGATTGGTGCGGTGGTATCCGTTGTGACGCTGACAGATGTTTCTGGAGCTTGGCACCTGGGATCTATATACAAGCGTACAAATGCACGAACTGGATGTCCCGGGGATGCGTAGGGATGCATGGTCTAGCTAAACACCCCCTCCACACTGCATGCCACTGATAAAACATCTTGAACCGCAGGTCGGTGTAATTATATTCAAGGTTAGCTGCTCGTCTTCCCCTGTCTTAGGTAAATATGATATTTCCCCAGCTACTTGCACCACTATAGGTGTTTATTACCAATAACCATAGCAGGCCTTCTTGCTCATGGGGAAAGACATCTGCTCAGGTCAGTTTCCACACTAGTTAATATTTTATCCTGCGTAGTGGTATAATGACTACTATTGATTCCTCATCATCTCTTATTAATGCCGTCTGGTGCCAGAGCAAAATGCTAATCACACGTTCTCCCTACATCTTTCATGTTAAGTCCTTCACTTGCTGTAACTAAGCGTACATCTCTATTCAAAGTCTTGGCAAGCCGACTGTATCTTATACGTTTATGGAGATGCATCGCTCAGTGAAGTTATTTACCGATGTGCCTTTAACGGGTCACGCACAGTACACTAAATTGTTTAAAGTTTCAAAACCAAATGATATATTGGCAGCTTGAGCGCTGTAGGAAATTCAATTTAAAAACATACTTATTATAATTTTTTTACATTTTTTTTGTTATTGTAGCAACACCTATGGTTCTTTAGTGTTAAGTTATTGTAGCAACACCTACGGTTCTTTAGTGTTAAGTTATTGTAGCAACACCTACGGTACTTTAGTGTTAAGTTATTGTAGCAACACCTACGGTTCTTTAGTGTTAAATTATCATTTCAAAATCTGGATAGATTGGGGGCATGGATAATCAATGTAGTTTTTGTCAATCCACCTGATAGACCAGCCTAGCTGCTGCAGCATCACTTCCAGAATCAGGCTGATCAGGTTTTTTTTAGGATTTATAGAAACACCAGATTAGAAAACTACAAATATCAAATCAGAACATCAGAAATAATTACCAGACAATCAGAATGAAACATTATTGTTTCACCTACTGTATATTTATTTATATATTTAAAATAGATATGGTCACTGGTCTTGTCACCGGGGAAACGCAGGCAGAAATGTGGCCGAGCCAGCACCAGATCCAGAACCAGAGTGAGCTGCTACATCTGACCACATGTGTTCTGTCACTGGAGCATGGTGGTGGCGTGGCTCACAGTGAGCTCTGAGCAGAGCTCCAGGCACACACACACACACACACACACACACACACACACACACACACACACACACACACAGCAACATGCACAGCGAAGAGTGCTCTGTGACCTGGCAGTACCGGCACAGCTGTCCGGCAGGCAGCTTGCTCTGCGCCGCTTCCGACGTCACGGCAACCACCTGTCTATCACCGGCGCAGCAAACCAGGCAGGACCAGGCGGTGTCTAAGGCGCTGTGCCAGAGCCATAACTGTCTCTATGTAGATCGGGTGCGTTCAGGACAGTCAATGTAGACCGGGTGCGTTCAGGACAGGTCCCTGTGTTGTGTCCCACGCCCTGTGTTGTGTCCCACACAACACAGGGACGTGGCATGAAGCAGGGTAGTAACATTGTTGTTGTTTTTGTTTTTTACACATCAATTCATGTTTCCCTTGTTATTGTAAAGATAGTATATTGAATGTTATGGTTAGATTTCCTAAATAATATTTCCGCTGGGGCTAGGGAGTGGGGGGGGGGTGCAATATTCGAATCAATTCTAAGTTCTGAGCTGTGTAATTCGGTCACCAGGTAATAACTCGTGGGGCGCCGGGCCTGCAGAATCTCTTTTGTTAGAAAATACAGAATTGTGTGTGTGTGTGTGTGTGCGTGTGTGTGCGTGTGCTTGCGTGTGTGAGAGAGAGAGAGTTTTCTGGGCAGGCATTTGTGTGTAGCGCCTGGTTTTTGTTTACCCTTTCATTATATCTCTACTATATTAAGGGATGCCTACAGCGTGAGTCCAATCTCGAGGCTAGGTTTTAATCTTCTGACGCTGTCCTATGCCACTCGGGGAATCGGAGAGGAGTTATATTACAGCACATGAATCAAGGCAAAATGAAATGCACTCTAGACACTTTCAGATGGCTTTAATTTATGGCAAAGGGCTGCAAAAATAATATGCATTTAATGTAACATGATCACTTGATTGGATGGTGAATTCGTGACCAGTCTGACCGCCGGGCCAATTGACTGATTTTAAAAATAGACCATGTGATGGTTTGCAGATCTTTAATCCTAAATACTGTTTCTCATGATGCTAACAACAATAAACGTGGTATTTTTCTTTAAACAATTCCTCAGGAAACACCATTTCCCCTGTGTCAACAATGTACAGTATACGGTTTCTCCTTACTTAAGTGTGTCTGGATTTAAACAGATTAAGGGTTTATGAATGAATTCATCATAACACGACACACACGCAGGCTCTTGGAACAAATCAGATGAAAGTGTCATTTGAGTAACACGTTTGATTTTTTGTTTTCTCTTTCCCGATGCCAGTTTAGCTGTGATTTGAAATGAGATTGACTTTCTCCGTCTCCTGTATTGTGGTCCACGTTCCATTGATGTCTCAATTGTAAATATCATCTCTCACTCTGTGTCCTCAGAGATCAAATCAATTTATGAGTGCTGGGTATCTGTTGTTGGACCAAATCCATTACAGTCAATTCAAGTCAGCCGGGCATTTGGCTCGCACATTAAGAAGTCCACAGGCATTTACAGGGAAGTGGGGAGGCGCATCAAGTTTTAATGCTCAAAGCCACAGAAACCAATGAAAGATTAGTCAGACTCATTACTTGACATTAATGCCTGGTGGCATTAAACGAAGAGTGCTAAACACTGTCAAACAAATATATTTTGTACTCCTGAAAACACACGTTAATGTTTTTAATGTTTTTAATCTTTTGCTCTGTTGAGCAGAAAATGCATGTCCACAAGCAAGAGCATTAGCATACTATTGGTCCATTTGCTGGTGCTTGCTTGTTGCTGTACAACAGCCATCAGCCATTTGAAGCTCTTGCTCAAATAGAAGATGGCCCTTGCTTATTGTTTTCTCTCCACCCACTCTCCTTATTTATATATTCATGTTATATTATTTATGTATTTGTATTGTGACACCCAGACACAAACCGGCATTATTGACGTGTAGGCATAGAAGTTTGTGTTGATGATGATAGTGTTAACGCTAACTATCATTCATGTACTCTGTTTATTTACTACGTACAGTAGGCTATTCTTATATTCTGATCCTCGTATATTTTCATAATTACTATTTTATCTTTTTAATAACTGCTGCTGTATGGAAGAAGTATTAGATGGAGTCTGTTTTGTTTTACTTGCTGTAAAACTACGTGACCTATGGGGACAAATAACGGGTTGAAGTTGAAGTTGCTCTGCGTTCGACATTAGTCAGTGGTGGAAAGTTGGAACTAGGAAAGGTTTTCTATGCGATCGAGCTTGTGTGACGTTGGAGGTCGGAAAACATGGATGCCCGACCATTGAGCCTCACTTGTTTGCACACCAGCATCGTGAACTAATGACAATGTTATTTTTAGCCTTGTTGACTGTAGCCGTTAAAACCACTAATAGCTACATAACAATAACACATTTCAAAGTTATATCTCCACGCATCCAATTGTATGTGTATATTAATTATTGTAACTTACTCTCAAATTGCATTTCAAAATGTAGAAAAACTTGTAATATTCATTAATTTGAAAGTCTGGGCTGCCAACTCGGAAATCGGTGTTGAGCAACCTTGTCAGAAATTCCGACATGGAATTCTGAGATATGGGGGGCGTTTTGTGTTATTTTTCTATGTCGGAACTTCCGAGTTCCGAGGTATGCTTGAACGCAGCATTATATACAAGGCAAATGGGCCCAGTGCCCAGGGGCCTCTGAGCACCAGGGGGCAGGGATGGTTCTGACCCTACAGGGCTCCCATACATTACCTCTAAATACATGGTTGGTTAATACTAATAAGAGGTATCAGTGTAACATACACTACCATAATCTGTACTGCTAGTACTGTACTTTATTACAATATGTACATCATCATATAAACTGTTAAAAATGACACAGAATATCATAGTATTAGAAGCTCTGCCAAGCTGTGCCAAGCTGTGCAATTTTGCCAGGGACAGACATTATTGCCATTCTTCTTCTTCACCTTCTTCTTTTCTTCATTCTCCTTAGAGAGAAGTTGCTCTCTAAGGAGAGCAGCAGCAGCTTTTGGCAATCTGTCGAGGGGTGCACGCCCTGAGCGCTATCTTCTCCCTCCCCGCACGCCGTAATGTGAACCCCACACCAGTTCGACAGTGTGCCAGTATGCCTGTCCTCTCAGTCCTCCCCTGGAAACATTGCCCTTTAGATAGAGGCCCTTCAAGGAAGGCCCCATACTCTTACTCATTAATAAGTTGCACCAACCCATCCATGCTAGTGTTCATTATCTTTGTAGCACACTAATATACAGAACCTCTACTGCCTATTGGAAAACAGTGTTTTAAAACTGAAAGATTTGCTTTCAGACATCCCAACCCGCTGGAACTCATTTCCGGGAGTCATCGGCATCGTAACTCTTACGATGTCTTTCTCTCTCTCTCTCTCTCTCTCTCTCTCTCTCTCTCTCTCTCTCTCTCTCTCTCTCTCTCTTACGGCCTGATCTTGCTCGATTTACCGGGAAATTGTATGCTATTTGCCGGGGTCCAGGAGCCCGCTAGTAAAATGCGGGAGACTCCCGGAACTTCCGGGATGCTTTAGACTTGCGTCAGTGGTTGTTGTCAGCTACACATGCACAGCTTCATCGTTGTGTTCATGTACAATATATCCTCTGCCTGTGTGTAGAATTATGTTTTATAAAGTATTTCCTGTGTTCTTACAGTATATGTCTGAGCATATTTAGCCTATTGTATGTCTATCTTATGATACTTGCTTGGTCTGACCTGGTAAAATAAAAATAAATGAAATATAATAATGGTTTAGCATGTTTTCTTTTTCTTTGCATTCGGCTCAATGCAATATGCTATATGGGTTGTCAGGTTCTATGCAGATACATCTCCTATGAGAGAAAATGACTTCCAGATAGTGTTATTACAGTAATGATACACATCGACCACTTAAAGGAAATTACTATTATTTTCCAGTTAACAGTAAGTTCTTATATTTTCACTGCTACAGTTTTCAAAATACAGAATGTGAACAGCAGTGTGTGTTTAAAGGAAAATAGAAGTACCCATCTGATAGCAATTGTCACAAAAGCATTAAATCATAAAAGTTTGAATGTAAACAGAAACTTTAGAATTGGTAGAATAATTGCCCTCAAACAGAATCAAAGGCGTTTGTGTTTGACACGTGCATGATGAGTGTCCAAACACTTGCTAGGGCTAGTTTACCATTAGCCAATCTAACACCCAAAAATCTGACACCCATTTCTTGCTCTGTCTCATTGCTCACATTGTTCAGAGCCCAGTTTCTCAAACTTTCTCAACTGACACAATTTTAAACAATAAAAGCGATTACTACCATATTCCAACTATTGGCTTTTCTGCTAGTGTTGAAATAGTTACACAGACTTGGTGCTTGGTTCTGTAAAGACACAGCAAAAAAAAAAAAAAAAGCTAAAAGAGATTATGAGAGAGAGAGAGAGAAGAGAAAAAAGTATGTTTGGATCTTGAAGAAATTATTCACGGCTGGAGTTCAGAGGAATGCTCAAATGACGGCCTGTGACAAGTGTTCTGCTCTGAGCACGTCCCTGGAACTCCATGCTGCATGCCTTAAACAGACACCATTAGCGCTCAGAACTGGGAGAAAGGCTTGTCGCACTGTTGCACCCTTACAGAGGAACCGTGGTAATAGTTCTGAGAGTTGGGGGCGGTGAAGTTTGTTTTGAAGACTTGCCAGGGAGCTCCAGACGATCTGAAAGTCGAGTTTTGCCTTTCGTCTAAAATATTGTCAGGATCTCCTCATAGCTTCACTGCCATTTGTAGTGTGTAGTCCATGTGTAGTCCCTTCCATAGTGTAAATAATTGTAATGCTGGCAGTTTTGCTCCAAGTCCAGTTAGCCCAGGATTTAGTGTGTAGGATAGTACAGAAAGAAAATTCTGATGTAAATATACAATATATACCAACAAACTGTCATATGCCGTATGTGTTTGTTGTTCACCAAAATACTCTTAAAATGGCAAATGCTTTCAATGTAATTGTCCCATCCCATCCCATCATCCCAATAGTATCGTATTTATTTATTTATTTATTTATTTTATTCAGAGATGATTATACTGTATATATATTTTAAAACAGCTTTGCTCGAGGCCGAAGCACAGGACAATGACATGCCACCATTGTTATCCTTCCACATCAGAGGATGGAGAGGAGGGAGAGATCTAGGCCTTCTCTCGCTACCCTTAATAATGACCCCCACCCTCTGCTCATGCATTGAGATGTGCACGCTTTGTACCTATCGTCTGTTGCCTCCAGCTATAGTATGCATGCAAGGCGAGCCCCGACTGGCCTGTGTTGGGGTTACAGTATGCGGGGTTCAAACGAGGCACGCTTGTAAATTATGGAATTCCACTTGCTCGGAGCGCCGTGTAAATGAGTCTGGTTACATGTGCAGGGGGGTCTCGCCCCACCCAGAGGTCACGCACCAGCCTAAATGCAGCGGTTACACCCATCAGCTGTTGTTCGTGGGTGCATGTGTTTAGGCTCTGGCAACTGGGGGGTTTACTCCTGTGTTCAATGCGTCAAAGGAAATTACCACAAAGGGAAGTTGTATTATGCTTGTGAACAAAAATTCCCAGTGTTCCCATCTGGAATTTTTGCTACTTGGTTCCTGTTCTATCCGGTTGCCACACAGCAGCTATAGGTGCCGTACCAAATCACCTTTTAATAGGGAGTGAGAGAGTGCAGCTTCTGTTTCCTGACAGGTTGCTATTGATCCCATTTGAATGTGCTGTCAAAGAGATGCTGCAGAATTGCGGGGTACAGGCCTTAACATCTTGTGCATCCACTGTAGGTGGGGTGTGCATGGAAGCGGTCGCCGGCTGACCAATCAAACAGCTGCCATAAAGGGCATATCAACTCTTGACAGTGGCAGCACTCCAAGAGAGCAGTCAGAGTCCAAAACAAACTAGTCTGCCTGTCAGAACTGTACCAGAAGTGGAGAGCTGCGTCTCCTCCCGATTTCTCTTTGCAATCCCCCCCCTCCCCCCGCTTTCTTCAGCCCCCTGAAAGGGGAAGGAGGTGGGGAAAAAAGTATTTTTCTGTGAAAATGATTGACTGCACTTGTGTCTAATAGGTGTCAGTCTTTGAATGTGAGGAACCCGCATTGAAAGGTTGAATGCGAGCATAGTTGGCGGGCGCAACCTTGTTATTGTGATGGTATTTCGCTCAAGTGGATGGCAATTATCCAGGATGACAAACACCGGTGTTATACCGCTGCTGTAGCAGGCCAGGAGCTTTGCATCAGACCACAGATGGCCTAACGGGGCCCGGACGGTCCCGGAAATCATGTTCGCGCAGTACAGGGCTGGTGACAAACAACTGCCCGTCAAATGCTTCGGAGAGAGACAAGCTGGGAAGGAATGGATCATCAACCGCTCTTCTCTCACCTTGTTACTTCATGCCCTTAGAGCAGAGACACCCTCTATACTTAGCCAGACAACAATCGACTCTTTGTAGCTGTTGAATTCATCTTAACCCATAACATCTCCCCTCGTAGGGCAGATTTAATATTCACCACCCAAACATTGGCTGTTGGGGATTGCATTTGTTTTGTTAATATGATACTTTATAGTGATTTGAAACAAATGTTTTGTCTGGTATGAGAATTCGAATTTTTGTTATAAATGTTTTAAATTATTATTTGCGTTGATCGGACCCATTGCGTATGCGTGGTTCGTGTCAGAATGTGGGTATCCACGTCTTTTCAGCAGCGTACTGGCGACCCTGCCAACCTGACAAATGCACATCAGAGGCCCGCTGACAGCTGTCACTGCCGTGCGAGAGAAAACTTGGAGCAGCGGAGGTGGAAAAAAAGTAGCAACTTTAACAGTTTTGTGCTGAAAACACAAGAGAATCCTTTTTTTTTTTTTTGTTTCTTCTTCTTTCTTTTTTTTTAAGGCAAATCCTACTAGTCAGCATAAAAAAATAAAGTGTTGGATCTGGAAATAAACGAGGGCCGTGAGTGACCACTTGAAACGCTTCTTCCCTGCAGGGGATTCTACCTCCTTTGTTTAGATGCTAATATGCTGCTGTGATAGCAACACAGAACGGGGCTCCTCCTTGCCTTTGATAACATAATATCCCTCCGCATCTTCTTTTTATTTTTACTAGCCTGGCACAACCAGAACAGTATCCCTTGGAGAGTAAATGAGGCCCTTTTGTTGCAGGCTGACCCGCGGGTGCGGTAGACCCATTAACATAAGCATATGGCAAATATCGACTATTGCTGCCTTGCGCTTTTTTTGTGCATAACAAGCGACGATGCTTTGATACTGTGGCCTAGTTATGTGTAACGTGCAGTATACCGTGTGCTTCTCCAAGGGCTCGAATGGTCAAATAGCCCGGTACAGAAGCACAACGCTCCTATTTCCCCCCCCCCCTCGTGTATTTAACGTACAGTGTAATAGGAGTTATGCACAGCATATTAACTGCTTTACCGGTTCATTTTATCTTATATTGCTTTGTTCTCACATACAAGCTCGTCGGGTCGTATGCTCTTTTTATTTTTTATTTTTTACACACAAGGCCAGTGGACTGTTTTGTGAGCTGGGAGTGTGCGTATGTGTGCGTGTGTGTGTGTGTGTGTGTGTGTGTGTGTGTGTGTGTGTGTGTGTGTGTGCATGCACGCACGTGCAAACCTAAGTGAGATCCAGCACAGGAAATGGACAGCAGGGATCAAAGTGAGCAATGGATAGACACAGTTTGACCGAGGCGGGCGGGGAGGGAGAAAGGAAAAAGAAAACACTGAACCGGAGAGCAAGGACCTGCTCAAGTTTCATTTTAATAGCGCAGGGCCATTTTTCTCCCTTTGCACTAAGCGCAGGCCTGGCCATTAGGGCCTCTCTGTATAGAATGTGTAAACCTCTTGCTATTAAAACCACAATTTGCACTGTCAGCTCCTATGAGCCAAATCTATGGCCACCCCACAACTGCCTGCCCCCCTACACGACTCTTGGACCCCCGTTTCCCCCCTTTTTGTAACAACTTTCAGGCCACAATAACCATCATCAGTTAAACTGGGCAGGTCCATTACACTTCCTCTGCTGGCAGAGCCCTGCATTAAGATAATATTATCTATTCCCACAGTGGCCCATCCCTCCGTATAGCCCATCAATTATTAATCTCCCTGCTCACAGCTAATGTTTGGTCTGAATTATTTAAAGCTATCTTAATTTATCAATAAACATAAATGTTAAACAAAGAATGCTGATGAGGAGCATGAATTGCGCTGTGGAAAAAAAACCAAAAAAAAAAAAACCTTATGAGATTATTTGGATGTGCACTTTGATTTATCAGTGTGATATTCACTGGTAATGTTTTAGTGGAAGGGCAGAAGACGTCATAGAGCAGAGGACAGAGAGAGTGTCTTTGTTTATGGTCAATACCGTCATTAGCTCAGCACAGAGCGGATAAACAAAGTCCAACTTGGTTTACACTTAACCCATTTTTCTCTCCCCTCACAAAAGTGAATGCAAATCTCTGTTGCCAGATATGCTCTGACTGTTGTTGGAAAGCTCCCATATATTAGTGCAGTGCTCCCTGGGGTGCCATTACCGGTCAATACCCCTGTAGTGAGAACAAAATGAGCCCGCGCCACGAAAAGTCCAGCCTGTTAAAAGGAGAAACGAGGAGCCAACCCCTTATGCAAACACACGTGGATATTACAGCTGACCTGTACAGGCAGTGCAAATATATGGGCCTGCCAACACGATGATCAGATCAGATTAGCTGGGGACTACCTGCCATGCTGTTAAAAACTGTGCCACCTCCTCCTATGGAATGCTGGGAAGTCACTGGTGAAGTCACTGGTGAAGTCACTGGTGCGACAGTATACGTCTTAAAGCATTTCCTCGATGCGACCGTTGTTAAATGTCCTATTTATAAAACTTGAATAGCCTGAACTGCTGTCAGAATTGGCCGGTTTCACCAACATGCATTCAGCCTAGTCCAAGACTAAAAGAAGAATTAAATGCATGTGTCCATTGAAAAAGGTTCTTAGTCTAGGACTAGGCTTAGTGTATGTCTGTGAAACAGGTCCTATACAGTATGTTTACATATTTGTTATTCTACATTTCCAGTCTGACAACAAGCTTAATATTAGGCCTATGTAGATACTGCACATAGGACATTTTAAACAGTTAAAATGGCAGAATACAGGTATTTTTATTATTTTTACATTTTTATTAGGTGATTACTTCTAGGACAACTTTCAAATTTAAAAGGGAAGTTTGCAGAAGAAAAATCTAATTAAAGAATTGTCTGTTCTCTTATTAACCTTTCATTACCAACAATCAATAAACAGTCACAAAAATAGAGAGATTTGGCGCAGTAAATTGCAGTAAATTGCTTTGGATGGCATTTCAAGAAGCAATGTTTAGACGTGAAGTAATCTTAATGTAACGGAAAGTAATCAGATAATGTTACTAAATGTAGGTAATCCAAAAATTGCATTACTGATTTTAATTTTAGTCTTGTAACTAACTGTAACGGATTACATTTAAAAAGTAACCTACCCAACCCTGACAAATGTATCTTTTGTTTCACTGTGAATCTGACAAATACACATATAAAACATGCACATGCACACTCACACACGCACGCACACACACACAATTCAGTTCTAGGCATTGTTGGGCAAGTTACTCACAAATATTACTCTTTCAAAAAGTAACAATTTTATTTTACTTATTACATTACTATATTACTTTAACAATCACTACCCTGCCTCGCCCCTTCAGATATCTGATCTGATGTGTAGGAGCTCATTTTATAATATAATCCTCTGTATTGGAACAATAATGAACCTTAAGAGTCAACTGCCAAAGTGAAAACATTGCAGCCTCTCAAACCAGATGATTGACAGGTTGGTTCAATTAGCCTACCCTAAGTTTATAGGACCAGCAAAATAATAAAGGCACATCTTCATAAGATTGAAAATGAAGTCTAGGGGGAAAATATTGTTCTTGTAACACAGTAATGCAGAATTACTTGGATTAGTAATTGTAATATTATTACTGTTTTGGAAAAAGTTATTTGTTACAGTACTAGTTACTGAAAAAAGTAATACTATTATACTAGGCACTGCCCAACACTGGTATTGCTCAGCTCTGCCCCCTCTGGCCAATAATATAACTAGCTAAATTGAGAAAATATGGTTTTCAAATTGTTCCAATGACACCTAAGAATATAAATAGTAGGAAGCATTTCAACGTCCTTATAGTATTACATAATGTCTCTGAGCATATGCTTAAGTTATACGAGTATGAGGGGGTCCCTGGCCCAAAACAGTTGGAGAACCCCTGCCTTACACCACCCTTCCCGGGCTGGCTGGCGTCTGCAGCGCTGGGTAAACAAGGCGGAACTCTTCTCAGCGCGACTAAGCCGGCGGCTCGTGACAGAACGCTGAATGAGTGATTTAAGGTTTCAAGTGAGCAGCTTTCACAGTTAATTAACCTGCTGATGGCTGTGCGGGCGCAGAGTGTGTGTGTGTGTGTGTGTGTGTGTGTGTGTGTGTGTGGGGGGGTGGTGGGTGGCAGCCATAGGTGTCTCTGTGACATCAGGTTCTCCAGCATGTGGTGTCGCTGGTCTTGTCCAGGCTTCTGGTCTGTCCGTCTTCCACACCTCCTCCACGCATCACGACAAATCTTAGTTAATACATTAAATGTACCGTAGTTCCTATTTAAAACACAATAGGATGCAATTCATTGAATATGCTGTATAATGTCACATTGTTGTTGCCCCATCGACACCTATTGCGTCTTAACCGTCCTGGAAAGGTGGATTCCTCCCTCTGTGGTCCCTTCCCAAGGTCTCATAATTGTTTTGGGTTTTCCGGACGTTTTTCCATGCCTGGAAGAGCAGGTTATGGGGGTGTTGTTTGTTTTCATGTGAAAATTGGAGTTGCACAGCTCTTTGAGGTTGTATTGTGATTGAGGGCTATATAAATACAATTGACTTGACTTGACAGGGTTTGGTCAGCAGGCGCAGATTTGCCTCAAACAGCAACAGCGGATATTGTAGGATGCGGATCAGATGCATCATACAAACATACAGTTTACATGGTATAAAAGTAAATGTTCTTCTTTTAGTTCTAAATGTTGTAGTTGCAAATGTAAAGTCATATAATATAAAGTAATATAAAATAAACAATAATAATAATAATAATAAATTAACTATTGAAGAAATCACAAACTCATGTTACGTTTGATCAAGCTATTGGTCGGATGCGAGGAAAGATGGCCATATTTAATGTATGGTTTCCGTGGTGAATACATTACATTCTGTAGATTGTTGTGGTGGAATGGTTTATCAAACAGTACAGTAAGTCATACCATATTGTGTACTATTGTTAATGTAATGGAATACACTGAAAATCTGTGGTGTGTTTCAGAGTCTTTGGTTTAAATCTGCATGGGATAACTTGGTGACGAGTGACGATTCTGGTCCAGAAGGACATCCGCAAGTTTTATTTTATCACTGCAAATGGACCTGGTTGTGTACAGTAAGTGGACAGACTTATGATCCTAGATATACATATAAATGCTTAGATGTATTATTACGTATTATTACATACACACTAGCATTAATAGTTAAAAGTTAAAAGTGGACAAGACAGAACATTTTAAACAATAAGCATTGTTTCACTTTCACAACACAACAAAAATGCCCAATGTTGGATAAATAGGGTGAATAATCAAAAGTTTTTTTTAAAAAGAAGTAAATTGAAACACATTATCTTATCTTATCTTATCATAATAAGTAATTCCCACCCATTTCCATGTAGCAGTGACCTTTCCTCCACAAATGTAAAGGTTTCCAATACTATACTGTTCATTGAGACTAATTGCGGTGCCAACACAGACGTGCTACCACTAGGGGGGGCTAATCCAAAGTATACTCCACCTCTTTAAAATGAATCCTCAGGAAGTGGCCTTCATTTAAATTTGAGCCAATCACCATGGCCGTAAATGTCCCCGCTGTTCTCCGCTCACGCTGGGAGGTCAGGGACTTGTGTGCTGCTGGCAATAGCATAAACACATATGCACACACACACACGCACACGTATGTGTGCACACACACACACACACATGTATGTGTGCACACACACACACACACACACACACACACACATACATGTGCGTTTACACACACACACACGCACACGCAAACGTGTGCACACACATGCACATGCGTACTCACATACAAATGCACACACACACACACACACACACGCATACGCACACACTGTGGGATGAGCGTGCACGAGCCTGGATGAGCGTGCACGACCCCGGGATGAGCGTGCGAGTGATTCATGCTCTGGTAATTATCACAAGCTACCTGTAGCTTTGTGGCACTTCCTCTCTGGCTGAGGCCGCTCATGTCTCCAGCCCGACGCACACCCACGGTGTCCGACACACGTTTTCTATGCACAACCCCCACACCGGCGCCCAGCGACACAATATGCCACTGTTGTATTCCGCAGCGTCAATTCTCATAACCCTAACCCTAACCCTAAACCTAAACAACAAGAGAAAATGCAGTTTTGTTTGTCCCGGCTCCCGTAGCAGCTCGACTTATTCGGGGGAGGAGAGACTTTTCCTATAGAATTATACTGACGATCCCTCTTAATGCAGAACAGAAGACTGCATTTGAATTGAAAAGCGCTCCATGTAAGTTGATGTAGAATGTTATTAGCGATGTAGGGTGACACGCCCACTCAAAAGACCGGAACTGGTCCACTTTGGCTCCCATAGAAATGCATTGCTTTGCATTTTAAGTTAGTCAAACCAGGCTATCGTCTCACCGTATTTACCAATATGTTATCAGTAAGTATTGATGCTAAACTCCTTAAGATATATTTTATGTAATCGTATCTGTTACTGCTGTGGTAGTGGTTTTTCTATCATCTGCAATGTTTTTACGCAAATGCCCTGTCTAAAATGGCACTCAGATATTAATCTGGTGGGGAGTAATATACAGACATTGTTCATTTACATCCACCTCGAGGCGATGCAGAAAAACAATTTCCCACTGAGGGCAAACACATGAACAGTGCCAAATAAGAACCTTTTTAACTACTGTCTTTAGGACACTATAATTGTCTATGAGTAGCTCCGGGTTGTGTCAGATAGCTTTTTGATGGGTTCATTGTCTGCCACCACTGAAGTCGCCTAATCATACTCCGTGTCGATAAAAAGTGCAGGAGTGATCGGGAGGTAATTTGCTCTCATTAACTCTGGATCTGAACAATCAAACTCGTTGCATGGACAAATTACACTGGTGATAATAATGCAGGATTACTGGCTATAGGCATACATATAGGCAGATTGTTCTATGTATACAAACAGCATACTGTCCTGTATACCTGCAGTGTTTTGTAACATTTTACCAAAAAAGAAAATGCAATGTGAAACATTGCTATTTCAAAACATTAATATTAAAAAATATGGAGATAAGTGCACAATGCATGTGCAAACACACTCGTAAATTGCAGACGCAGTGCAGCAATAACACATATGTATGCGTACAGTACACTATATGTCTTGCTTCTTTCGTGGGGGGGTGTGGGGACACAGCCTATAGCATGGCACATCACTGAGCTATGGGGCTCAATGATGCAGCCCCCTCTCCCCTAGGCACTCTGGGATGCATTTAGGACATGCATGGAGAAAACAATGGACGGGTGTATTACCAGAAAAGATAAATCTATCTCATTAATCCTTTCTTCTCCCGAGCTGGGAGACACATCTGAGGGAACACGCAGAAACAGTATTGTATGCGAGGATCTTTCACACAGATGGGCAGAGAGGAAAAGAGGGTGGGTTGTGGAGGGGGACTGTGTCAATCTGTGCACCATTAGACAACGCAGCAACCAAGAGAGGAAGAAGGGGGGATTACCAAGATGTGGCTTTCACTATGGAATGATCAATGACACGTCTTTCTGGTTGCATAAAAAGATACCCTTGTGTGCTGCAATTGGTTTGTTTTTTAGAGAGCTCACAAAGAGGGGACTTGTAGGCTACAGTATGTATGAGCAACGTACAGTCAGGTACAGTGGTACTGTTTACGATATACTGCAGTAAATATTCCCTTCTATGGATAGTAATAATTCCCCTCGGTTTAGAGAGGTTCAACAGAAATCACACTGCCATTCTGTTATTCTGTTTGAATGAGAATTCAAGGTAAAGCATTGGGGTGTTAACACGGGCCCTCACAACACAAGCTCAAACCCGGCCCCTTATGGCCAGGATTTCCTACAATTACACTTGACCATTTTAACATA
This sequence comes from Amblyopsis hoosieri, assembly GCA_027564755.1. Classification (NCBI taxonomy): domain Eukaryota; kingdom Metazoa; phylum Chordata; class Actinopteri; order Percopsiformes; family Amblyopsidae; genus Amblyopsis; species Amblyopsis hoosieri. The sequence goes on from JAODUE010000015.1 coordinate 1,427,972, forward strand.
ATTAGAAATGATTTACTTTCATTTTTGTTATGTTCACTTCCTAACCAGTTTTCAGATATGCAGCCTTAAGATCACATATTGATTGACAAGCTAGAAATGTTGCTGTTAGTGGGTTTCTAGCACACAATGTCCCTGTACCCTAATCCCCACAAAAAAACTAAATGCATTACATTATATAGATTTTTGACAATCTGAAATGTTAGTCATGAAGTCTATAAACAAGATAAAGTGGTAATAACCATTTTTCAGCTGGTGGAATTCCCCAGTAAGATATAAGGTGTCATTCAAATGTAAAAGAATATTGAATTGTTTATGGTTGATAACATTTGCACCAGCTATTTGTACTTTTGCATCTCATTTAAGTAAAATAAACACGATATATCAATGTGGTGCAGATATATTGTTTATGGTGCTTAAAACATTCATCTGCTGGCATCTAAGCTTTGCTTATTCATCAACATTAAGGCAACAGACTAAATCGTTTTCTTTGTGAGGGCAAAATTACAAACTGAAAAGGTCAGAGGTTAGATGAGAAGCCTTTTTTTTCTGGCTGTGAACACGTATTTATTTTTCTTTGTATGAAGGACACAAATGGAAAGAGACTTAAAGAAGTCTGAAACCTTAGTTGATTGCAAATTCAATTAGGCAACATGCTCTGTTATGTGATACACCTGAGGCCAGATTTTCCGGAGGATAAGAGCGGTAAAGGCTTCGCTTTAAACATTAACTTTGGGAGTAATGGGTACGTCAGACAAACAGCTCCACTATGCAGTTACATAATATAGACAGGCTTTCTAACATTACAAGAACTGACGTGAACTTTTTTGAAGTGGCCTTCATGCTAAAGGTACAGGTGATATTGTACAGTGGTCTTCATGCCAAAGGTACAGGTGAAACGTATTGTGGTTACTGTTGAGGAGGTAGAACCACTATTACTAATTTATTTCTCATCTCGCCTTATAGTCTGAGAGAGGCCTGTGAGCGTGTGTGCGGGGGGGGGGGTGTGTACTGGCTAGATGTCAACCTTTTATTTCACCTGTCAGAACGGTGACGGACGTACAAGCGCTTGTTTGCCCTTCCTGTGGTCTTCAGCCACATTGGCTGTGACAGGCATCATGGATGGAGGAAATGAACAACCCCCAACCCCCCCCCCCCCTCCGCCTCATGGCCCACACTGCATGCTATAGCTCTTCATCTGGGATTGAGAGGGAATATCTTCTCCTCCTCCTCCTCCTCCTGAGACATAATTTACTCCTCTAAAGCTTAAAAACTACAGCATGCAGACGGTTGGGTGGGTGGAGTTGGATGCAGGGTTGGCGGTCCAGGGGGTTGGGGTGGGTCGGGCCAGATGTCAAAATCCACCGTCAGAAGGAAGATGAGACGTGAGCTGGTTGGGGGATGTGAGATACAAATCACCGCTCAGACAAATAGCAAGCTTGCTCCATAAAGCTGCTGTACAGTCAGTCTGCTTTCACGTAAATAAATGACGGTTTCTCTGTGATTTATGGCGGATTTATGAGGAAATACAATTATGCTCCTGCCTGTAGGTACTGTGTGAAACACAGGAAAGCCTTTTGAAACTCTGATAGTTTTGATAAGCAGATGTGAAGCTGCGACACGATGAATTACATTGTAAAAGTGCTCTTGTTATGCCATCCTGTCAGTTGTAATTGGCTTTTAAATACTCACGTCCTTAAAGGCAGGGCAACGCTTGCTAGCTTCCAGCTCAAATCAAAATGCAATCCCTCCGCGACGCCACCCCACACCTTGAAATGCAAAACAAATAGAAATACTTGGTTTTCATGTGTCCTTTAAATACAAACACCTTTTGTATGTCATATACGTACATGTGTTGTCTCTCTTCTTATGGCTGCATAATGGGTGATGTCCAAGCCAAATGTTCCACTTTCTGGAACAATAAAGTGAATCTTGATCCCCATTATAAGTATTACCCTTTTTATTTAATGGATGTGTGTGTGTGTGTGTGTGTGTGTGTGTGTGCGTGTGCGTGTGCGTGCGTGTGCGTGTGTGTGTGTTTCAGAATTTATTTAAATACTACAACCATCCAATTCATGTGTAGACATTTGGTGCAAGCCAAATCCACATAATGACATTCGATTATAGCTCTCAAAACCATGAAAATAAATATGTCTTTCTGTAGCCTTGGCTTTGAGGTTTTGGGAGGTTGGAGGTCCGTGGTGTGTTGGACACGCATGAAAGGTTTCGAATTTATTTCAGTGATTTATCCGAGAAGTTCTGAGCCTTCCTCTATGTTAACCACGGTATAGGTTTAATGATGGTTCTTGAAAAACACAGAGGCCATAGCTATACGCAATGCATTCTGCGTATAATGGCGAGCTCTCAATGTAATCACGCTGGACACCGGCATCACGAAATGAGCTTTAAAAACAACCTTGGTGGCACTTTGAAGGTGCATGACTCATAGGTCAACCTCTGTTTGCTGAGCTACGGCTTTAGCGTAAAACTCGTGCGCTCGAAATACTCGTGCGGAAATGGGCCTAATAAGACGGTTTGACAGACCACAGCCATTCGCTTCCTTCAAATGGATCCTAAGGCACAATCCCCCTACATGAAATATAGTATGTAACAACTATGGACACTGTTTAAAAAGCATGTTGTATAAATCTAGAAAACAAATCAAAATATGCAAAGTTATCTACATTTTGAAAACACCTTGAAACATTATCCTTCAAGCAGAACGTTACATTATGCTTCCAAATGTGTCCACTGACAGCTACCGTATATGTGATTGCTGGCGTGAGGGGCGGGACGGCCGGGACAGTGGCGTTTATCCTGTTGGGTGAACAGTAAAACATCTGCTCATATGTTCTGCTCGTCTTATGAAGTCAGCCTTTGTAAGCTGATGCACTAACTAAAGCACAAATTCAGCGAATATCTCCTCACGGACCGCTAGCGGTCCATTTTTGCATGCTGACATTTCTTCCCCCAGTGTTTCTACTGCCCACGGCTCTGTGAATGGTAACAAAAGTACTGCAGACCGCACCACAAAACATTATCCTAGCTTGGGCTTCTGAAGGAACACCAGTGAAGGGAGAAGTGTTTTTGTTGACATTTTGTTCAAACTCGACCTTTAATGTTGGCCGGCGAAGTGACAAATACCATGCCGTCAAATATGAAATATAGATAATTGCTGTACTATCAGATATATACTGTATATATACTGTACATATATACTTTACTTTAATTTCAGATAGCATAGATGTATGCTATATGCTATCTGAAATGAACCTAACACTGACTCCATCCTTTCACCCACCTCATATTTGCATTGTGGCCATCAAAACAAAAAGCACAACACAGGCAAAATGAATAGAATAGAAGTGTATTGGATTTACTGTATGTTACAGTAGCTATATCACGATGTGGGGCTGTAGACCTGACACACATTTAAGCTTCCTCTATTGATTCTTACATTCACCATACGGCCCCTTCTCCTGCCGTGGCCCCTGCCTTGCTAAGTAGGCAGGAAGCAGGAAGTGTCAGCCTTCTGCCAAAGCATTCTGCGCCCCAACTTTAAAACCCCTCCCCTCCCCTCCCCTCCCGAACTCTGTCAATGATATTGACGCAATCCACGGGCGTGTTTTGAGTGATTCCGTTGTCCGAGAGGCCGTAATGACAGGCAGCGGACGTCTGATTGAATCTGCTGGCTACAGCGAGGGTCAGTGGCACGCGCGGGGGCATAATGCGTGCACGCATACACACACCCGCGCCCTCACGTGCGCGCGTACGCCCGTGCACGCGTCCGCGCGCCCGCTGCAGCCAGGCATTGATAAAGTGTCACGGACTTCAGCGCTTTGATTAGCCCTTCCACTAATGCCATGCTAAGCAGAAACATTACTCTGCCCCCGCGAGCTATAGCAGGCCCAGGCCTGGGGAAGGGTCTGGCTGGATGATGGTGGGGTGAGGGGGGTGCGTTGGGGGGTGCGTTGGGTGGGACGGAAGGCTAGAAAATAAACTCTGCAGGGAAATTAACCAATGCGGATGAAACGGTGTACCAAGGAAATTCTTGGATAAATTAACAACGCAATTACATTACATGACACGTTGCAAGATGGATGAGGAAAACTTGGCCGGTATTATGTTCTGTTTTCCAAATTGCAATTTATTTGAGGGCTCTAATGGATGCCGTATTAAAACATCGCGGGCCGCGGTCAGGTTTCATTGTGTGTCACCGAGACGTGATTGATGACCCTTGTGTTCCCTCCACACCCCTCCCCCTCTTCCCCCCTCGCTCACCTCACCGCCCCACCCCTTTCTCTCTCTCTCTCTCTCGCCTCACCCCGCCCCCCCTCCCCAACACTGCATTCTCTGCACATTTGCTGGGAATTTTAAACATTAGCCACATTTATATGGATCCAGGAGTATGCCATTGATTTTCTTATCACTTAATTTCCTTGCTCGCTCCTGAATCAGGACGATAAATTCTTGGCCACTTGTGCCGTGCATGTGTGTGTGTGCGCGCGTATGTGTGTGTGTGTGAGAGAGAGAGAGAGAGAGAGAGAGAGAGAGAGAGAGAGAGAGAGAGAGAGAGAACGCAATAGTCCATCCTTGCCCTTGCTTGCAACTCTATCAATAATGCCTCAAATCTCATCCCATCTCTCTCTCTGTCTCTCTCCTGTGTTTTTCTGCTGAATTTTGTGCCACTTGCAACAATATATATTCTCATAACTGATAATATAATTGCACATAGTTAATCGCTGTAGCAAATGCATTTGCATGTAAGGGACATCTGGAAGTCATTCACAGAACGCTTGCCCAGTTATAGCAACATCGTATAGCGACTTTATTTTACCATTTATGATCGCTCACAGGACAGTGGAAAACCCACATGCACTGTCCTTTGAACTCTAGGGGGAGCAGGTTTGCCCCAAGTGACCCAAACAAATGGCAAATGCCATCCTGTGCCCGATACACCTCGATACAGCTCCAAATCCTTCAATTTGTCGATCCCTCTCCACCCTTCCCCCCCACGACCCCCATTCATGTCCCTGTGTTATAGCCCAGCATGGTGTGCGTTGCCTTCCGGAGAGGGAAAGGTTAATATCATTCAGAATAAATCAGCGTTAGCTGCATATTCCCCTGGATGACATCAGCGCAGCGACGGCTCCTGGCAACCCACCGGGGCCCATAAACAGCTTTGTTGCTTCATGTTTGTTTCAGATGTGTGCAAACGGATAAATAATGAATGAGCAACACTGACGGGACGCATATTTCACTTGGCGGAAATGGCTTTAATGCGGTCGACCTGCATTGCAGTACACCGAGCCCCTTCTCAAGAAGCTGTGCAAGGAAAAGTGTGTCCGAACAGAACTCAAAGAGTGTTGAACTGTGTAAATAGCCTCTACTGCTGTGGTACACGCCTGGGGGAATTCAACTAATTTTGATGTTTTTGTTTGATTTTGTTTGATTTAACGTATTAACTACTGCAGCAGTGCAGAAACATATTCTTGGAATTACTTTCTTGCAAACTGTCCAGTAATATTAAGAAGAAGCACACCATTTCTGAGAAAATATTCTGAATTAAGGGAATTATTTAGATTATGATGTTTTGCTCCATTTTGGGGATTTTTGCAATATTTTCTTATACACTTCATTTAACCATTTTCCCATGCTGCATATGTTTACATTAAAAGTGATTATTTTTATTTTTGGAAAGCGTATAGGCAAAATAATGATGTCATGCACTCATGCAGCCTCAGGAAGCGCTGCTCTATGGCCTATGCACATTCTTATTGTAATTCACTATTTATTTACATATTCCCAACAGAACTATTTTCATAGAGCTTTGGGAAGGAATTCAGCACGACTTTCCCTTTTTCCCAGGTCTCGCTGGTTTGGAAACTAAAATGAGCTTGACGTTCTTTTTTTCTCCTTATTCTTTCTTTTTTTCGCGTGGCTTTTAGAGGGGTTTGTCTAAACAAAGATTGGCGTTTGTAAACAGCGAAGGTTATCTGGCCATCGAGATGTCCAGATGGCTGTTGAGCCAGACCACCTGCTCTGTGAATGCCTTTAGTGTAAAGGCCCTAATTCTCTCTCTCTCTTTCTCTCTTTGTTTCAGTATCTCTCACACAAACACACATGGAATCTTTTTTTTTTTTTTTTTGTAACTGTTAACATGGTCTGCCTGCTTCGTTGCTTTCTTACCCATAAGCCTTTTACCCATAAGCCTTCCTCGTAAGAATGCCAGCTGGCCAGAGGAGAGCTTTGCTGCAGGTCCAGACCTATCATGGAAAAAGATGACACATCCTCTAAAGAACGTGTAGGCAAGAGGGCGAAGAGGCAGTTTGGCGAAAGAAAACATAAACAAGAGGTGTTTTAATATGACGGCCGCCAGTGGCTCTCAGAGAAGGAGGAAACTAAGCTAAAGAGAATAGCTTACTATACAAAACGCCTTTGAAAAACAGCCGAGGCATAACATTTTTGTTTTTAATGACAAATATGTCTACTCCAATTGTTTTATAAATCAGAACACTTGAAAAATATATACATGTATTAAAAGGCAAAGCATTTTATCTAATTATATGTTTTATGAATTACTACATATATTTATTAATTAGAGTTTCCTATCCTGTTAAAGCTAAATATATGTATAATGACTTCCAGTCAATATATGATTTTTTTTTCTGCTTTAAGATAAAGATCTTTTTCTGCAAAGATAAAGATCTTATTCTGCTTTAAGATAAAGATCTTTGTCCAAACGGCATGTTTTGACACTCTTGGCACCACGGTGGAACACACGCTTTGTTCCCCACAACTGTTTAAGGGGTCACAAAAAGCAGCAACGTACATCAAAACAACCAGCACATTTCCCCGGCCGCATCGGCCAACATGACGACCGCGCGCTAACGCTGACCACAACAATAGCTCAAGCTCCTTTGATGCCAGAGAAGGCCCGAGCGTTTGTTTACATCGGGCCGCTTAACCTTATGTGTCCGTCACACCACCGACTCCACCAACGAGGAGCCTTTGAAGTCGCTGGAATGAGGAGGGTGGTCGTGCGGTGGCCATCTTGTTAGCGCTTGTTGTCCAAGGCCGTGCAGTTCAGGATGTGGCACCTTGCGTTTAATCATGGAAAACACTCTCCTTTCTGACAGAAATGATGAGATTGCTTTGGCGTTGACGGAAAGCTCGACAAGAGGATAAAACGTCTAACGTAGGCCTCAGATAGAAGCATTTTGGACTCGTGCCCATCACACACACGCAAGCTAGCCCGCTGTCTGGTGATAATGGGCTGTGAAACGGGGAACACAGTAAATACAGGGGAGGTCTGTAAAGTAGCCGCGTGCGAGGTTATTGGCAGCCACCCTCTCTCGAACACAAAGATGCGCACGAGTGCACGTGCATGAGCCCTACGACCGCAGCCTGCATGCGGAGACTTGCAGTGGAGACTGACACCCCACACACAACACACACACACACACACACACATCCCCCTCACCCCAAACCCACCCCGGCCGTCTGCGTTATCCCACAGCGTTAATTAAAACTGAAAGGTTACAAAAGGTGGGAGCCAATAACAAGGCCACATATTACATCTAAGTTGCCTCTTCTGCTTATGCCCTCTCAATAATTCATGCTACCAGAGACTCTACAAGGAAGCGAGGCCCTCTCTTCCTCACAGGAAGCCTCAGACAGGGATCGTCTGTCCTCTGGACTCGTTTCTAAGTAAGGAAGTGTGGGCAGCGATACACAGCCAGCCAGCCAGCCAGCCCCAGCCTCATAAATAAATATGGTGATTGTTAATGGGGTTTAAAATTACTCGTCCTTTGCTCCCCGGCCGACTCCTTGTGTGACCACTGTGGCATACGAGTGCACGCAGGCTACATGTAGCCCGCCCGCCCGCACGCGCGCACACACACACACACACACACACACCATAGATAGAATGTCTGGCACCAGTGATACCGCAAACTGACCACAAGGCTTCCAGTTCCTCGGCCGTTGTTGTGGGCCCTTTATCTCAGGTATAGAATAGGTATAGTCTTCCTTACCACCCCCCACCTACACCCCTCCCCTATCCCCCTTGAGCAAGGCATAGAACAATGCGGATCAAGGTGGCTCGAGTTTATTTATTTATTGTTCGTGTTGTTCTTGTTTAATAAATGTTGTTGTATTTGTTCTAATTCGTTATTTTATGTATGTTTTCTTCAATTGGGTGGAGTACATACCTGTTGGTCCCTTTGTGTTTGCAGATTTCTGTCAGAGTTTGAGTCTTGTTACACCCGCAACCTCAAAAACAAGCTCTCACGAGGTGCGCTTGGTTTCTCCTCTCCCGAAACTGACTTGCATTCTGCAACATATTGCACAAGCATACTGACTACCGCTAAAATATAAAAGGATAAAGATATCTTGCAATGTTATACATGTATATATAACTTTTGTAGTAACTTTCTTTCTTTTTTACAGTTTGTGCATCCATACCAACTAATATATGTGTAAATGGAGGTAGTACTTTTTCTATTTAATAACACAAGAGAGTGCAAAACATGTTCCATAACAGAAATGTAAACCACGGCTTATGTTTATACTAACATTGATAAACATAATAGATTCAGGCCGCATCTGGTCTCAGGAGAGGTGTTTATTTTTCTACCATATAAGAGAGATTCAATATTTCTTCCAGATTCTTTTGGTTGTTGTCATATATTTGGTTGTTTGCCTACTCTTCCCCTTTCATATGAGGCATAAGAAACTTCCATTATTTTTTAAGGGAAATTGCACATTTACAAGGTTCCTTGAATAACTACATTTGTTATTGATAACACTTTTGTATTAATGATTGATGCTCATATTATTTACTGCTATACAGCTTAAACATATTATACTATTACACAACAGTATACATTGTATTGAATAACGTGTGGATTTAAAATGACCAAATGTTTGTATTTTAAACATTATAGGTGTTGTTGTATCATTTGACTGCGTGTGTGTGTGTGTGTGTGTGTGTGTGTGTGTGTGTGTGTGTGTGTGTGTGTGTGCGTACTACACATAGGCCTACTTTCACTACAGTGCAAAGGCATACTGTACATGTAAATCCATCGTGTAGAGATACCTCTGCTCGCCTCGGCATGGTGTAGTGTTTCTGCGTGAGCCAGTCGGACTGCATGCCTGTATCTCCCCCTCCAGGACAACTGGCATCATGGACTCTGACTCCCTCAGCAGTCACGATGGAGAAGGCAGCTCCGGGGAAGCTCCCCCTCCTCACAGCAGCCCTCTCCAGACACATCTCCATTTACACCCTACCAGGTGGAAGCATGTGCGCTGAAATCGCCCCAAAATAATATCCTATAGGCAAATGATGTTCGGTGACAAAATAGTTGGAGGAGGTAATTGGGCAATTTGCCGGGATTCTGCTTTTCCCAACCTCCATCCCGGTCGCCCCTGTTCCTTAGTCCCCGTGTAGCGCCGGGCGGAGCTGATAACAAGCGAGCGCACCCTCCCGAATGATGGATGGGCCAGGGCTGAGGGGCTTGTCAGGAGAGGGTGCGAGGGCCATATGGAACAGGCATATGGACGCTCATGGAGGAAGATGGAGGAAGAAGAGGCTCGTGACAAGGGATATACATTAAAGACGGCACATTAAGAAATGCTTTGTTTTTCTGGAAGTTAATTTGTTTAGAGGGGAATGTCATTCGGGGGGGGAAGGGGCTGGGGGGGGAAAGCGATGCCTTTTTTTTGTGGGTGGGGGGCTATATTTTACAATCAACATTTCTCCCCAGCCATATTTGCTTTAGAATTTACTGAAATTTGAATATTTTTCCATGCTCCGTTACGAGAGATAGATTGAAAATAATATTATTAATAATATTAATAATAATAATAATAATCCTAATATATTATTTACTTATAAATACTTCCCAATCCCCAACTGAGAAGCCCTGTGCACCTCAGTTACCCCATTCATCAGTTATTTGTAAGAAGTCACGATCGCTCTATTTTTACCCTTTTTGTGACAGTGCGCAGTGTAGGTGCATTTAAGTGTGTGTGTGTGTGTGTGTGTTTTTGTGTGTCTACATCTATCTGTCTGTCTTAATGCCCTGTGGAGTGTCTGTGGGCCCTGAGGAACTCTGTTTGATTGTTTAAAGCCCTCCTTAATTGGCGCTTTGTCTGTGCGCTCCTAAATGAGCCAGGACACTCACAGTGGGATGAGGATGGGGAGGTGTGTGTGTGTGTGTGGGGGTGTTCCTGGCGGAGACCGTGGGCCGTTTGACAGCCCCCACGGTGGGGTCTGTCCCACAGCCCCTCAAACTGCCAAGCGCATGACAGCGGCCTGAGCTATACACACCACCCTGGCCAATTAAAACTCAGCTGTCAGGACCAGACACGGTACCAACACGCCTTGACTGAGTATGACTCTTCCTGTGCATGCGTGTGTGTGTGTGTGTGTGTGTGTGTGTGTGCATGTGTGTGTGAACGGGAGAGAGAGAGAGAGAGTGGTCTATATGTGTGTGTGTGTGTGTGTGTGAGCGGGGGAGAGAGGGGTCTATATGCGTGTGTGGGTTTGAGGAGGCAGTATGTGTGCTCATGCAATCATTAGCTGGTGAATATGCCCCCGTCTCTCTCTCTCTCTCTCTCTCTCTCCTTGGCTTCCACCATGTTTGTTTGTGTATGTGTTCATTGCTGTGTCACAGGGTGTGTGTGTGTGTGTGTGTGCATGCACATGAGGCCTTAATCATGCCCCTGCATGCTTTAAAATATTTGCCCAGTGATCGAGATGTCCAAACTCTACTCTGTGTGTGCGTGTGTGCCCGCACATGTGGGTGTGTGTGCATGCACGTGTGTGAGTGTTCTTTGTGAGCTGAAGTGCACAGCAGACTGGGCCGCATCAGGTTACATGCAGAGAGATTTGTAATTCAGAGTAATCACTTAGGACAAGCCCTTACACCGTTTTATCTGTTCGTGACTGTAGGCCAAAGTCAATACTCGTAGTGTAGTAATGAGAAGGGGCTATTGGAGCACTTTTTATTAAAGCTCTGCGGAGAGAATCTGATGCCTGCTTCCCTTTGAAAATATTTCATTCATCAAACCCTCTTCCCTTCAAGTATATCTCTGTCTCTCTGTCTCTCTCTCTCTCTCTCTCTCTCTCTCTTTTATAAAACAAAATCCATCCCTATAAACAAGAGGACTTTTGGCGAGGTATAGGCGCTAGGTTCTTTGTCTCGCAGATCGGATAGCGCAAGATCAAGCCCTTCTCTGGGACAGGTTTGGTCAAATATGTACTGCATGCATGTTAAAGTCACAATATATCTCTCCGTTATTATACAAGGAGATTACTCTGGAATGACACCGATGACTTAAATACCCCAACGGCCACAGCCCGATTTGTAATGTAAGATTCTGGCATATCTACAGTTTAATCCCTGCCAACGGCAAAACACAGTTATTGGAAACTTCTCACCTCGGCGTAACCATGTTCGAGCATCACATAAAAGCCTCACCTCAGCAATACAAAATCCTACAGCCTCCTTTTCCAACAAAGGGGATTGTCTTACGTTATGGTCTCCTTATTGAATCTTCTACCTCTCTGCGGTAGATATGCTATATGTAGCGAACAATGTAACATTGTTGCGAAGGCACACCAGTATTCTACCCTTGGGCTAGTCTGCGAAAAGGAGCACGACGTGATTGACAGACGGTTTCTATGGAGCTAAGTAATAAAGTCGGAGTCAGAACTGGTGTGGCTGTGTATCCGCCTTTCACCAGCTGTGTGGCTGTCTGAAAATACACCATATTGTTTTTCAGGTTTGTGCGTGAGGTGAAAAACATCCCTTTCTTGTAACAAATAGATGTGTACACGTTAAAAGGGGTAATTATGTTCTAATGGGCGGTACTGTGCGGAAATAAACATTTAAAATATTCCTTGCAGCCAGAATAACAGCAAGGGTTGACGCCGAGGCCATCAGGAAAACGGGATCCATCATGCATTGCACCTGTAGGAAAAGTTCACATGGTACCTTCATTTGAATCCACCGGCTTACGCTTCAGTAGAAAATTGTGCACGTAATCACACGCACATGCCCTAATGCACCGGCGCATGGCACGGCCCCATGCGCACAACAGTCACAATCCTCGCCAGGTTCTGCATCTGGAAGTTGCTCTGTGAAAAGTGTCATCTTCCTGCGCTAGCTGGAAACATTTTTCCAACCCGGTGGACTAAGGCTTCTTCTTCTTCTTCTTCTTCTGGGAGCTGGCCTGCATCCAAGATTACTCAGCCTCCACAGCTGTCTCCCAGCGTTTAAACGCAACATATGGTGCCCAAGTACCATTGTATATCCCCACTAAAGACCCTGCTTTTTCATCAACAGAGAATGGCCATTTAACGTCAATTTCATTTGGAGTGAGAGGGGGGTTAAAACTTTGAGCAGGCACGCACGCTGTAAGGAAGCACTTTTTTGGGGAGATTGTTTTTTTGTTTTGTTTTTGTTTTTTATTCGAGAGACTATTACTAATTTTGGCAGTGATGACATTTTGATTCTCAGCCTGAGAGTTTGTGAAACAACACCATCTGTGTGCTTGCCTCTAATTAGGGTAATAGCCACAAATATTACTGCAACAGTTTGTGACAAGCTGTTACAAGCTAACACGTGAAGACCTGATAGACACAAGTTAGCAATTGTACTGATGTAACCAAACACTTCCAGTAAGTATCACTGCATTCCAGTAACGCCAAAAGGCTATAGTATGTTTGTCCAATTATATTTGGCAACATGTCAATTCTCAATTTTGTGATCGTATCATCTGATCTGAGGCCGCATGTTTTGGACACTCGGGTGAAGAGAGGGGCAGAGCTGGCT